>WWET01004306.1:70937-82519 GCA_011038615.1 Limnodynastes dumerilii
GAGATAGATAGATAGATATGAGATAGATAGATAGATAGATAGATAGATAGATAGATAGATAGATAGATAGATAGATAGATAGATAGATAGATAGATAGATAGATAGATAGAGATGGATGGATGGATGGACGGACGGACACACAGATAGATAGAATTAAAATTAATTATACAGGTTCTGTTTGTTATATAGTAAAAGAAAATAAACACTGTCATTATAATACAATGTGCACTGTCATTATATAATATACTATGTGCACTGTCATTATATATTGTACACTATGTGCACTGTCATTATATATTATACAATGTGCACTGTCATTATATAATATACTATGTGCACTGTCATTATATATTATACTATGTGCACTGTGTTCTATCCCCTTTCCGTATTTAACAACCGTCTTACTGAGAACACTTGGTTTGTATTATTGTATAAGTATTGCTCTGGTCAGTATTGATAAAGCTCAGATGATTCTATGTTATATGTCTTGTGCATTTAAGACTCTGACACAACATATCCTTTGAATGCATGTTTCTCCCTCCGCTGCTACTCAGCTAACAAGCTGTGTTTGCTGTGTAATCGGCTACCACTCTGTTCTATGTCATCACAGAGCAGAGTTTCTGCCGGTTAAACAGAAGACACTAAACTCCCTGGGATGCAGCCACTTCCTATCCCAAACATGCTCAGCCAGTCATCAGACTCAGCGTGGAAGCCATGGAGACTGAAAGAAGATCCTCGACCCTTCAGGTGGTGGAACCAAGACTTTGACCTCAGTCACAAAGAGGTAACAATCTGGACAGTGTAAGTTGTCTGATGATATGAGCAGAGTTTGTTACCAGGCTGTGGAATGTTACGGGAGTAGGAGTTGAGTGATAGAATAATGGACCGTATTCAGAGAACCATATTTGCGAGAATTTCCGTGCGTACTTTAAGATCCGATGAACTGCGCATGTGTAGTAATTTAATTTACGCAATCTACGTTGGTTTTACACATGGAAGTCCATTAGGCACGGTCTTGCGAATCGCACGAGATAAGATCCGTACGGAGGGGCGTGTTTATAATCCGTCCGGTGAAAGATGCGTGTAAGTGGGTGGGGGGAGGCATTTAAATGACCATTTGAGGGCGAGGAAGGGCGCCGTTAGTTAGATACGCACGTACGGTGGCAATATACGCTCGGAAAAACACTTAAACGCACTTAAACATACGGGTGGGTGGAGGCACTCGTAAGTCACCTTCAACCCGTCCGTGTGAGGGGAGCGTCATGGGTGTTACCTTGCTACGGCCGTGCGTATATTTGCGTACTTTACAGAAACGGATCTCTGAATACGGACCAATGTCTTCAGAGGACTAAACATATATGGTTTGAGCCACACTCCAATACAAATAAGAATGTATTCTGCGCTAAAAAGGCACGCAAATAATGAGCACGTTTAAGGGTGAAACTAAACACAAGAGTGACTCTGGATTCCGGTGCAAGGGCGCTATTTTCCATGCAGTCACATATAAGTCAAGCATAATGATGTTACTTTCTCATGTCGTCCCATATTCAGAGTACAAAAAGACCGCATTTACGCAATCTACGTAAGAAGAAGATAAGTAGATTAAGTAAAAAAATTACTACGCATGCGCAGTAGTAAAAATCGCTAAACATCGGACGTATATGTTATCAGTTTGTATCAAAAGGAGATCTTTTCAAGTGTTTTATAAGTTGTCAAATAAAACAAAGCCGCCTCTTTGACTTTCATATGAAATTAGAAAAATAGAAAAATTGCATTGTGTAAAATAAATTCACAATTTATTAGATCAAAGTTAAAATAATAAATGCACGTGGAATAAAGATACAATAAAAAATGCAACAATTTAAGAGAAAAACCGACCTGCCGACACTATCCCGGGTATTACATCAGCTGCATCCCGATCCTCTGCAATATGGTACGGGTTATGCCCCCTCGGGGGTTTGCCTCTTAAATTGTTGCATTTTTTATTGTATGTTTATTATTTTAACTTTGATCTAATAAATTGTGAATTTATTTTACACATTAGAATCTTCCTCTTTTCTAATTTCATATGAAAACGTGGGAAGAAAACTTCCACATTATCAAAGTCAAAGAGGCAGCTGTATTTTATTTGACAACTTATAAAACATTTGAGAAGATACAAACTGAAGATTCATCCTCATTACAAACAGGAAAAAGAGGAGAACCAATTACAAAAAAATCAAATTATAGCTTAACTAAATCTCTCTCATGAAAAGAACCTTTCTTTTTTGGATACTGGAAACTTCACTTATACCTACAGAACAGTAAGCTCTACCTCACTTTCAATTGTGATACTTGTTGTGACATTGAACTATTTCTTTTTCTTGTTCACCTTTGTCTATTTTTATTATTTTTGTTATTTTTTGCTGTTACAAATAATCATTTATTTCGCTGCTACCAATATTTTTTTCTCATTGATATATCATTATATCTGATTGACCATCACTTTTATATCATATACCAGCTTCACTCTATTTATGTAATTCTTAGGGGAAATTGTGCATTGTTTGATATTTCTTTCTTTTCACTTATTTGCACTCATTTGAATAACTCCCTTTTATATATTTAATTGGTTTTATACAGTGTGGCACGTATTTTGTTTATTCAATAGGCTGCAGTTATGTAAGCACACTTGCGCCAGTTGCATGTATTTTATACATTCTTCCTAGAATTACTTATTTATTTTTTATTTATTTCTCTGTAGTGTGTGTTAATTTACTGCATTGGTTTAGCTCACTGAAATGAAGACTGCAAGAATGTAGAATAATACTAAATATGATGTATATAAGCCAATCTTGGCAACAACTATAAAAAACATTTCCATACCACCTTAAGTGAAGCATTCATAAGGTATTAATACTGCCCTAGTGGTCTTATATAGTTTTAAAGGCTTGGTCATCATCAGCACCTTGGTCTTAAGCTGGGTACACACTGGAGGTGTTTAAAACGACTTTTGTGCTGATCGCATGACGGTCAGGTCCAACATTTTACCAGTGATTACAGTCCAACAATTCTGTTAAATTATATGAAATATCATCTGATCATTTGACTGGGTGTTTGGGAGCTCCTAATTTTCTTGATCAATGGTATCACAAAGCCTTTTGCATTTATGAGTATGTATGACCACTTAGCATCGACTTTACTTCCTGTTCCTGTACATTGACTGCCTTTGTGGGAGGAGATGTAATAGGAATGGAGAAGGCAGGATCGCTGGAGAACAGGGTTATGGGGAATATTAGAGACAAATCCAGGGCTGGATGGTTTCATTGTGTAGAGCTGACATTGTTAAACAAATCAGGGCTTTCGATATTGTTTCAGATGTCGCATTGTTTCAAAATTCAGCTTTATGCACTTTAAAAGCATACAAATATGAAGATCATCGAGATCAGAAATAAACTCTCTGAAATAAAAACAACCAAACCATTGCCATTAATCTCACTGAGAACTGAAAATGTATCCTTTGATTTAAAGGGCCATGAACTAGACAGGACAATTTATTTATGTGTTTGTTAGGTTTGCTAGTTTCCTATTTCCTTTTATAGAATTTATCTTATTTATTCATTCATTCGTTCGTTCATTCATTCATTCATTCGTTCACATTCATTCATTCAATGTTTCTGTATAATTATATTTTTTTTTCTCGGTGGCTACATATTCATATTAGTTACAGACCCTTACTGTACATTTATTCACAGTGCCTTTCATGCTCCTACTATATCCTTGTTTGTTTACTTGTAATTTCTCTGGGGTTTAGGTAGATAACCCCATGTTGTAGGGTAAGTTGTCACAGTGATAGCACTGGGACTCACTTTTCTCTGTTTGTGTAGACAGGACAGTCTAGGAAGCATCCATTTAAACCTCATTTTGCTGGTAAATTTCTTCCTCTTTGTGACTTCCTTGAACCTTCAGGTATACAGTTTGATCAACAGCTACGCCAATATAGACCAAAATATGTAAGTTTGTCCTGAGTCATCTTTATAATATTTAAATTTCATCTAATACATGTTGTCACAACCCTGACCTCACCAGAGACTGCGGGAATTATATGTGAGACAAGGGGTTAATGAAAACAACCACCTGGTCTGTTCTACAATTACTAATACCACCTCATATATGACTTATTACAGATGAACTGCCACCACAAAGACTATTCGCTGGAGCTATTTAGTTCTCCTTTAAACAAATTTTACACATATACTTAAAAAGAATTATCATAAACTCAAAATGATCACTTCTGTTACCACTAAGGAGAGTTTAATAACCAAGTTTATGTGGCACATGATTCGGAAGAGAACAAGAGAAATTAATTTATTTCAAAAAAAAAATTTGAAAAGAAATTACAATGTTTATATAAAAGAAATCTCAATGTTTATATAAAAGAAGTCACAATGATTATATACAAAATTTATCATAAAATGATATACAATATGCAAACAGTTTTTTAAAAGATAAAAGGGTTAAAATGCAGAAAGCAGACTTACACAAAGATACCTTCTGGGCCTGGGTCTAGCAGAAAATGCCACATTCCTCTCTTTTTAGAGATTCCTAAGAAATGCACAAAACTATATTCTAGGATCACACATTTAAAACCAATATCCTATTTCTTCACCAGCCTCTCTCCAAAAGGCTTTTCAGAGTTGAGTATTCTGGACAAAGGTTACCATCTGCAGACTCTAGTGGTGAGGACCAGACATCCTCCCATAGATCCTTCATTGACAGGTTAAAAATGCACACAAACATTTCTTCTATCTACAAGCAAACACATCCTGCAAGAATAACACCAGACCAGGGCCATAAAACATCAGATCCCAGGTCAGTGGAAGGTCACTCCATATTCTAATACTATTTTATATACCAGATATTGACTCATATCATGACACATGTCCATGAGGAAATGTAGATATTTTTTAAGTGACCTTTTTAGGTATCCTTCACAAAGAAACATATCTCTAAAAAGTTTTGATTCATAAAAAATCGGGATGAGGACAATATTAGTGATATGAAGCAGAAATATTGATATAACTTACATACTCCGCTGGGTTTAGAGTTTAACATAGATGTACTTTACTATACTGTATTAATACTAATGAGATACATTTTGTATCAATGGACAGCATGATGGTTCAGTGAATAGCACTTGTGCCTCACAGTGCTGAGGTCATGAGTTTGATTCTCGGACTAGGCCTTATCTGTGTGGAGTTTGTATGTTCTTCCTGTGTCTGTGTGGGTTTCCTCTGGGTGCTCCGGTTTCCTCCCACACTCCAAAAACATGCTGATAGGTTAATTGGCTGCTGAATAAATGAACCCTAGTGAGTGTATATGTCTGTGTTAGGGACCTTAGAATGTACCTCCAGTGGGTCAGCGACTGATGTGAACGGGAGATATTCTCTGTAAAAGCTGTGTAATCTCATAGTACTATATAAAAACCTGTTAATAAATAAATATAAATGTACTATGGTTGTAACAATGGAATAAATATATTACTTACCTCCCACTTCTGACCAGAATCAATTTGGTTTTCTAGTGGCTTTGTGATGTAATTAATGTTAAAAGAGCTTGAAACTAATGTGTAAATAAACTTTTAATATGCAGCTACTTTCTCCTTGGAGTTCCAGTCAGTGGTGTAACGTCAAAGAAATTGCCTGGAGGCAAAATAAGTATTGGTGCCCTGGCCTCCCTCCCTTCCCCCCACGACCCATAGTAACGCCGGGCAACATCTGCCCGGCGCATGCGCATTTGAGCTACGGCCACCGTACTAGCGACGGCGGCCGTAGCTCAGGATCAGGCCCTTTAGGTGTAAGACCAAGAAAGTAAATAGAATCTAACCATTTACCGCAAACATTCTGGAAATTGGCTGGATTACCATGGCTTAGATATACATATTGCCCATGCTCAAGTGTTATTTACTAGACAAAGCCAGAGTTCATATACACTTGGGTGGCTATACTGACATTATCTGCTAGTTATCACGATTCCTCAGTTCCCTGTTCACATACCCTCCAACATGACCCATTCCATTAGGCACAAAATACGACGGAAGCTCAGGTGCAGAGTATATTGTACCTGTTAACTGAACTTTGCTTTTGTTTACATTCTGCCTGTCACATGATTTCCTTAGTTCAGCAGTTCCTGGTTTTCTCCCTCTGCTGCAGGCTTACCTCTCAGGTGCTGCTGATTGCCTTGCTTGATATATATATAGACAGTATAATTATTTTTTCTAAATCAAAAGCAAATGATTTGCATGAGTGTGGGTCCCTGTTGCAAATGGACCTATTTTTATTGGGCCGTTCGCTCCCAACCAGTTCAGAACTTATCCATAGAAATCGATCCCTGGAGCACCATGTACAGTGGTAAGCAACCCTACTCCCTTACCCTAACCGTAAGTTTCCCCACCCCCACCCCGAAGCCTTACCATAAGTCCCCAGAGAGGACAACTCTCCAGTTGTCCGGCAGCGGCACTTCCGGAAATGAATCGCACATCCATTCATAAAAAAAAATCGGAAACTGCTGTCATTGGAAATAGCAACAGCCTAAACACAACTTTCAGCTGTCCCTGCTTCATAATGAAGTAGATCGCAGCGGGGACTTACAGAAAACAACAGATCAATAATAGGAGAGCAGTACATATTGATCAAATTACATAAACCTTTCAGGGTATAATTCAATGTTAGAGAAATAACACAACCCCGTACCTAGAATGGTCATACAGTAATGCAAATCTTTTCCTTACTCTACAGGCTTAAAGTGACTTTAGGTGTAAGACCAAGAAAGTAAATAGAATCTAACCATTTATCGCAAACATTCTGGAAATTGGCTGGATTACCACGATTTAGATTTACATATTGCCCATGCTTAAGTGTTATTTACTAGACAAAGCCAGAGTTCATATACACTTGGGTGGCTATACTGACATTATCTGCTAGTTATCACGATTCCTCAGTTCCCTGTTCACATACCCTCCAACATGACCCATTCCATTAGGCACAAAATACGACGGAAGCTCAGGTGCAGAGTATATTGTACCTAATGGAGTGGGTCATGTTGGAGGGTCTGTGTTCACTGAACTTTGCTTTTGTTTACATTCTGCCTGTCACATGATTTCCTTAGTTCAGCACTTCCTGGTTTTCTCCCTCTGCTGCAGGCTTACCTCTCAGGTGCTGCTGATTGCCTTGCTTGATTCCCTCTCCATCTGGCCTATTTAAGTCTCTCTCAGACAGCATTCTGCTGTCAGTGCAATAGCTATCCTGTCTGCTGATTGTATTCTTGAGATCTCTCATGTACTCTGGCTCCCTGGTTCTTGCTTCCGTTATATCATCTGATTACTGGTTCCTTCAGAGTCCAGCTCCTGTTCCTGTATCTCTGGTTCCAGCCTTATCATCGCTTCATCCTCAGTAGCAGTGTCTCCACTACCTGTAACTACTACCCATGCTCTCCTTGGATCTTGCCTCACCATCTCAGTGTCCGTGCGCATGTCCAGAGGGCCGCAACCTGCCCCTTGTCTGCAGCCAAGTCTATCCCCACCATCAGAATCTCTGGTGAATACCTGGCTTGGAGGTCTGGCGTAGTCCGTTTCCAGCGCTGAGCTCGGTGAGAGACACTAGTCCCAGATTAAATAAACACTTTCATGGGTCAACCAGGGGGCATGGAGGTATATGTGTTCTGCACACAAGTTGGGATCTTATTCCAGAACCTCTGAACTCAGGGACAGGACCAGAGTAGTTATATGAAATGAGCATCTAGACTTCCGCATTTAGGGCAAACAGCAGAGTACTACAAAGCTTAGCTAGCCTTACTGGAGTGGCATATGCCTGAGCATATTATTGATCCAATGAAAGGTTGAATTCCACTCCACTTCTTCACACATTCCCCGTCGATGCTAGGGGCTCATTTTGTTATTGCAACCGTTTTGTGTACACTTGGTCGGTGGAGTCAGCGCTTCTTTCAGTACCTATCCTTCTCTTTGTTTACTTTTTTCAGAGGCCATAGATCCTCTAAGTACTAGCAGATGCGGCAGACTGTTAGCACAGCAGCTTTTCATTTATCTCTTTTTAATGCCTGGTGTAACAAGTAGATCTGAAAGATCTGAAAGTTGGCTTACACGAGCTACCCAGCACAGTGTCCAATTCATCAATCATCCCAGAGGGAAATCATAGATTTCGGAAAGGGGACAGTGCTTAATGATGTGATTAATGCAAATTGTGTCATTAAGTCCCGCCCCCGGTCAATCACTCCTGTAATCCCTAGTGTTCCAGGGGATGGACGGGGCTTGATGACATCATCAAATCCTACCCATGCCTAGTAACACTAGGGATTACAATAGAAATTGATTGCTGGTGGAGTTTCCTGGAGTCTCCCGAATATTCTGGGAGAGTCAGCAACCCTGCTGTAAGCCCATCTAGTACAACTGTTGTTGTAACTGCCAATACACATGAATAAATACTAGAAACAGAAGATGCGATATATTTAGTAACTATTTTACGCAATCTACGTATTGTTCCGTTATGTAGATTGCGTATATGCGGTCTTTAAAGACGCAATCTACATAACAGAACTATACGTACATTGCGTAAAATAGTTACTGCGCATGCGTAGTAGCTAGTATCCGGAAATTATGGCTGTATGTGGTTGTGAATCTGGGCCTTGATGAGTTTGCCGATGCTTGCCATCCCAACACGACAAGATTTTCCTGTGATTTTCATCTCTCTTTACCATCTGATCTTCTGACATCGTTTCATTGATGATTGGCAAAATTAAGTAAAAAAAATAAAGTCAAACAATCCAATGTCCTTTTAAAAGATTCCCCATGATCGTTGGAGTGTAAACACTAATCCGCCTTTGTTGCAAAAACTCACTTATTGTGTGATCTCCATGCTAATCCTGTGAAAATTCTGCAGTGTCTGTAACAGATGATTTCCACCTGTTTTCCTTGTACCTGGTCCATATTAAAAATTCAAGTTACTTTTTCTGATCAATAATGGCCGATCCAGACTTAAGACATGGTTGCTAATTGGATTAGCAAGCAAAATTGGACAAGATACAGGCTTCCGTGCATGTTATGTATGCACAAAGGTCTGTAAGTCTTCCCTGTCACTCCCCTCTTACACAAATAAAATGCATAAACTTAATTCATCAAACCAATATAAAAAATGTAAAAAGCAACACACTTCCTTGATATAGTTAGGCTGTCAGCACATAGAATGTGACGGCAGATAAGAGCCACTTAGCCCGTCAAGTATGCTCAATTTAACTATACTGATCCTAGATCCTATTTTACTCTCAATTTAGTTTAATATTTAGGATATTCTTATATTTATCCCAAGTGTGTTTAAATTACTCTAATGTGTTATCCGCTACTACCTCAGATGGGAGGTTATTCCACGTTTCCACGTATCAACCATCCTTTCAGTGGTATCATTTTTCTGCACATTTCCTCTAAGCTTACCACCCTCCATTTTATACTTATGCCCTTGTGTTCTAATACCTGGTTACACCCCTTGATAAATGTGAAATCTCTGTGATCTATATTGTGTGACACAGGCCATGCACCATTTAGTTGTTCTTCTTTGCACAGTCTATAATGTATTTATGTCCTTCTGGAGATATGAGACTGGATTCACACTTAAGTAAGTGTAGAATCTACGTGCATATTTTTATGATTAATTAAACTGTGCATGTCCAGAACCCAAATATATGCACGGAAATCATGGCCGACTGATTCACATACATGGACGTCTGATTTAGGACTGATGCACACATCGGCATGTAACTAGTCCCGCATGTGTGGCTAGAGGGGCAATTCTCTTAATGCAACTGAGCTGTACACGGGCTACTAATGTACAGTATGGGCGTTCCAACAGAGTTAGAACTGATTCACAGGTAGGAGTAAACTAATACGAGGCCATGTGTCATCACTTAGTTGAGGTCACACCTGCTGCGTGTTTTTAATCAATAGGTGTGTTTTTAAATGAAACAAATAAAGGCTCGATTTTAAAATCCTATGCTGCTTTTACATTTAGTGCAAGACCGTGGACTTAGGAAGGTAGCCTTTTTTGGTTTTATTTTAAACATTTTTTTATCCATTTGAATTTTGTAACCAAACACCATTAGATTTACTTATTATTTACTTATTTAACTGTATTGGTTGTTTGTGTTGTTTATCATATTTAAAATAAATTTTTTATAATGTTTATGAAACTCTCTATATGTAGTGGATCATGGTATTTATAACTTCATGCAGTATGCAAAAAAGGGATACCGGTCAGCACTAAGAATCAGATATTAAATTGAACAAATAACTAAAAAACCAAACCTTCAATAAACAACA
This sequence comes from Limnodynastes dumerilii, assembly GCA_011038615.1. Taxonomy (NCBI): domain Eukaryota; kingdom Metazoa; phylum Chordata; class Amphibia; order Anura; family Limnodynastidae; genus Limnodynastes; species Limnodynastes dumerilii. The sequence goes on from WWET01004306.1 coordinate 81,302, forward strand.
TTGATAAACATCAAAATATTATTTATGTAAATGACCCAGGATGCAGCAGGTTGCTAAGGATTGTCCCATAAATTTGATGTGATCAACAAATGACCTGGAATTCAATCCGTAGGTAGGATCGCGTAGCGTGGAGTGCACGCCCCCTGCAGTCCCTGCTTGGTAGTAAATTTTACGTGTCAAGATTCCTAACTTAACTTTTAAGACCTAAGACATGACTTTTATGACTAGTCGTAATGGAGCTTCCCCGCCCTCGACCCCTAATTTAAATGTCTATCTCCGCCTCTCTGGCAGATATACGACGTAAGTAAATTGGGGGTCAGTCCCTTTTGCGTACCGGCAATTGTACGTAACAAAGTTAAATCATTTGGCTTGCGCAATCAGCATGCAGAAGTCGGGTGACTTTGTTAAGTCTGTATCCGGCCCTTCATGTGCAATGCAACTACAAGTCTAAATTCGGACTTGATAAAAATAGTTTTACAAATAAAAGTACATATAGTACACTATATACAGTCAGGTCCATAAATATTGGGAAATCGACACAATTCTCATATTTTGGGCTCTATACACCACCACAATGGATTAGTAATGAAACAAACAAGATGTGTTTTAATTTGAGGGTATTTACATCCAAATCAGGTGAACGGTTTCTATATGTGTCTCCCACTTTTTAAGAGACCAAAAGTAATGGGACAAGCTAAACAATCCTAAATCAAACTTTCACCTTTTAATACTTTGTTGCAAATCCTTTGCAGTCAATTACAGCCTGAAGTCTTGAACGCATAGACATCACCAGACGATGGGTTTCATCCCTGGTGATGCTCTGCCAGGCCTTTACTGCAAATGTCTTCAGCTCCTGCTTGTTCTTGGGGCATTTTCTCTTCAGTTTTGTCTTCATCAAGTGAAATGCATGCTCAATCGGATTCAGGTCAGGTGATTGACTTGGCCATTGCATAACATTCCACTTTTTAGCCTTAAAAAACTTTTAGGTGGCTTTTGCAGTATGCTTTGGGTCATTGTCCATCTGCACTGTGAAGCGCCGCCCAATGAGTTCTGAAGCATTTTACTGAATATGAGCAGATAATATTGCCTGAAACACTTCAGAATTCATCCTGCTGCTTTTGTCAGCAGTCACATCATTAATAAATACAAGGGAACCAGTTCTATTGGAAGCCATACATGCCCACGCCATGACACTACCACCACCATGCTTCACTGATG
>WWET01004306.1:108292-121434 GCA_011038615.1 Limnodynastes dumerilii
GGCAGGAAGAGATGCGGAGAGGCTGTGGGGAAGGGAGGGATAGAGTCAGGCTGTGGGGTAGAGAGGGTAAGGATCAGCCTGTAGGGAAGGGAGGGATAGAGTCAGGTTGTGGGACAGGGAGGGTTAGGGTCCGGCTGCGGGAAGATGGAGGGTTAGGGTCAGGCTGCGAAGAAGGAAGGGTTAGGGTCAGGCTGTGGAGTAGGGAGGATTAGGGCCAGGCTGTTGGGAAGGGAGGGTTATGGTCAGGTTGTGGGGACGGGAGAGTTAGGGTCAGGCTGTGGAGAAGGGAATCTTATGGTCAGGCTGTGGGGAGGGGAGGGATAGAGTCAGGCTGTGGGACAGGGAGGGGAGTGTTAGGGTCAGGCTGCGAAGAAGGATGGGTTAGGGTCAGGCTGCGGAGTAGGGAGGGTTAGGATCAGGCTGCGGAGTAGGGAGGGTTAGGGTCAGGCTGTAGGGGAGGGAGGGTTAATGTAAGGGAAGGGTCAGAGAGGTTACCCCTATCATTTTTCTACTCTATAGAATATTTGGAGGGCAGTGGGTTCATATATAATTCGTATGTAATACATTTTACCACATTTTTACTGGGCATAATAGAGAACAATTTGAAGTGTGTACTAGAGTATATATGCGATTTATGCATGACCCTGGATGCTAAAACATACTTAATAATAATTTTTTATTACTTTTTACAGGTCTAAACATGGATCTCACAATCCCACCAAAGAAGCAAATCGAAGACAAGCCAAGTACAAGCGTTCCAAAGATCAATCCGCAGAGCCTGACCTCTGACCAGAACACAAGTGAGTGACATTCCGGTAGTGACCAGCTACTGGATCAGGCCTGTGCTTTGTCAGGTATCAGCTATGGGCATGCAGTCAAAGCATGCTGGGACTCGTGGTTTCTCAACACCTGGAGAGCCATGGGTTGGCCAGGCATGTATTAGATCATTATAACTAGGGTTGATGTATTGTAAAATTAATGGTGGCGGACCTGGGTGCCCATTGGCGCCCAGAGCACGTGCCCTATAAAACTCACTCAAGTTACGCCTCGGAACGTGATCCCGTGCGTGAGATTTCATGTATATTTCATCTAGGTACAGCAACGAGACACGATGATGATCAGGTGGATTTACGTTGTTGAGATCTGTTGTCGATCATACCCAATCAAACGCTGTCTGATTCATGAATACACGGCAGTTTGTTAAACTATCCAATCAAAACCTTTGAATGATTTATGTCAACACAGTAAATGAATAAGACAATTGATGATATTAGAACTTTGGTTTTGAAAGGAAAAAATACAAAAGTTGTTATGTTATTGCGAAAATTTCACATCAAGCGTCCGATCCAGAGGTGAGCGCAGGCCAGATCTGAAAGCTTATCTCGGCATAATTTTGAAACCGGAGTTGCGTCTGCTTATGTTCTGGAAGTACGTGTTGTGGGTAGGAAGTGGTGGAGGCTTGTTGGAGAGAAAGGAGGTGCGCATGCCATTGGATCGCCGATTTGTATGCAAATCCGATCGGGCCCTGGGTTCTTATTGGTCGTCTCTAATGATTACCGTTTCAACTCTGATCGCCTCCTACAATGATTGTTCATGTATTTTGGAGTATTACCTATGGATCGGACCTTCAAATGCAGCACCGGAAAGCAGGGCTGGTGCTAGGGTATTCGGAACCCCCCTGCGGATTTTACATTTGTGCCCTTCTGTTTAATAATTTAACGTGTAACCAGTGACCATCCTAGATTATAGGAAGTGTGTAAGCGTCATAAAACACAATCTTGTAACCACAATCAAAGTCAAAATAGTTAACACTATACAACACAGAGAGTGTACTAGTCTCCACTATACGATTCCTACTTCATCGTATTTCCCATCAGGTGTCTCCTGCCTTGCAGTGTTCTCCATCATGTCCCCAGCCCCCCAGTATCCCGCGTCATGTATCTCCAGCTCCCAATATTCCCCATTATGTCTCTCCAGTTCCCAATATTCCCCATTATGTCTCTCCAGCTCCCAGCATACTCCATCATGTATCCCCAGCTCCCAGTATTTCCCATCATGCTTCTCCAGCTCCCAGCATTCTTCATCATGTGTCTCCAGCTCCCAGTATTCCCCATCATGTCTCTCCAGCTCCCAGTATTTCTCGTCATATCTCTCCAGCTCCCAGCATTCTCCATCATGTCTCTCCAGCTCCCAGTATTCCCCATCATGTATAACCAACTCCAAGTATTCCTCATCATGTATCCCCAGCTCCCAATATTATTCCTCATGTGTCTCCAGCTCCCAGTATTCCCCATCATGTCTCTCCAGCTCCCAGTATTCCCCATCATGTCTCTCCAGCTCCCAGTATTTCTCATCATGTCTCTCCAGCTCCCAGTATTTCTCATCATGCCTCTCCAGCTCCCAGCATTCTCCATCATGTCTCTCCAGCCTCCCAATATTCTCCATTATGTATAACCAACTCCAAGTATTCCTCATCATGTATCCCCCGCTCCCAATATTATTCCTCATGTCTCTCCAGCTGCCAGTATTTCTCATCATGCCTCTCCAGCTCCCAGCATTCTCCATCATGTGTCTCCAGCTCCCAGTATTCCCCATCATGTGTCTCCAGCTCCCAGTATCCCCCATCATGTATAACCAGCTCCCAGTATTCCCCATCATGTATAACCAACTCCAAGTATTCCTCATCATGCATCCCCAGCTCCCGTAGTATGAGTAGTAGGTCATTTCGTAAATATACACACCTAAGAAGCAGAAGGTGTGAATACAGCCCCTTATCACAACCATACAGACATATCCAGCCAGCTCCTGCTAGTTTGAAGATGCAATGAAAGACGCAAACTCTGTACGACACCTAAGTCCCTTTGGCGCCCTATAAATAAACATTATGATTAATTCTGACTAGTGGATGGCAGTTGTTTTTTAGATGTGTATTCTAACCATGGATGTCAGCATAATATACCTCTATTATTCAAATAATGTGTTTCAGGCAATCCTACACATTGCACTCAACATCCCATTTGCCATAATCTTCATTCTACTTTGGAAAGTACCTTCTACGACCAACAGGTATGAAGATTGGACGGTTTGTACAGGCATATAGCTTGCAATCTCATATCTCACCTGTGCTTTGCATTGGACGTGATGCACATCTGATACGATTGGTCGGTACAAGGTTACATTCTTCTTTTCTTCCACCCGTCTTTATTCCAAGATACTTTCTTGGCCCCGAGGGGCGTCTTATCTTTTTTTAATATGTCAGAGTGCTGGCCATACACTACACAGATTATCACTCCCAGAAGGAGGTGGCACGCTTTCCGTACGTGCGGGGGTCTGTCCATTCTACAGAGAGAGGGTAGTGAACGCACCCTGTTACTCCCCTTTCTCATGTGGTATTAGAATTTGATGTGTATAAACTAGAGGGTGGTAGGTTTAGAGAGAATTTGTGGAAAAATGACTTCACTGAAAGCATGGTTGATAAGTGGAATAGCCTCCCATCTGAGCTGGTAGAAGCTAACACAGTAGAACATTTTAAACATGATTAAGATAAATATAATGATATCCTAAATCTCAAACTAATTTCAGGGTAAAATAGGGTCTAGGGTCAATATAGTTTTAAATAAACAACTGGTCAGACTGGATGGGCCATGTGTCTCCTTTACATACCATGGGCTGGATCCAGACTTAAGTAAGTGCTTGAAATTAGTTACTCCTGGGCTAAACCATGTTGATTGCATATTTCATCTGGTGCAAACAGTATTAGAGCTAAAAGGTCTTAATAACTGTGGGCCTGATCCAGACTCCCGCACGCTTTCTATGCGCGCGGGGGTCTGAAATTACGCGAGACAGAGGGGAGTGCACACTCCCCTCTGTCGTGCGGGCTTTACGCTGCCATAAGCCTGCCTTAACTGCAGCGTGCAGATCAGCGGTCCGTACGACCGCTGATCCGCTACAGTGTGCGAGCCCCCTCCCACACTGTACACTTTACATGCTTACCGCTTTAGTGGGCGGAGGGGAAGCACAGCCCAATTGCTCGAGAATGGGCTTGTACGGAACTGAGGTTCGTACAAATCTTGCTACACGGGCTACTATCGTAATTCTAGAGTAACATCTGGAACCCTCCAGTCAAATCAGGCCACTTACACACCTTGCGTCACAAGTGACCTGACGTTATCCGGTCTGGATTCTGCCCGGTATTCGTTAGTTATCTGATGTACTGGTAACAGGTTGCAGCAGGTAACAACAGGTTTGAGACATAAATTCCAGTTTAAATTTAACATTTTCGAAACGTGCATAGATTATTTATGTGTATTAAAGCCGGTTTAACAACTTACATATCTGATCCATGCTTTTTACTGAATTTGTCTGACTTGTTTACAATTACTGGTTGGATAACTCAGTCAATAAGCTGCCTTTAAACTTGCAAAAATGAATTCTGATGTATCTCCCACCGGATTGGAATCCCCAAATGACATCTGTAAAGCCGGTTTCAGTTTACCGCCCTGGCAATAACCGGGTTATTGACGGGTTTTTAACAAAAAACCCCTTCTGTGTACAGCAAGCTAGATCCGGGAAATTCTGAGTCCCGGGTCTGCCCTGATATTGTGAAGGGGCTGTGCTCAGCTCCCAGGGAGAGACTTGTTTACTGTTGCATAGCAACAGTAACAAATCCTTCCATTTGGGTGTATTAGGTGAGACCGGGGTTAAAAAACTCGGGTCTGTACCTTTCACATTGCCACCTTACTGGGGTCCGACACAGGAAAAGCCCTACTTTTTTTCACGTGTCTAAGTCTTGGGTTATTAAACCCAGGCCCAGGACCCCGGTACTTTTCAGATCACCAAACACCCAGGTTTTTATTGGCGTTCTGAAAGGGGTATAAGAGTCAAAATCTGTTTCCATAGATCAGATAGTTCTGTAGAGACACATGTAAATTGCTATGTCTGTTTATTATGTACAATGGGTTGAATGAAACGGAAAAAAAAATGAAAATGCTAATTCCCTTGAATTAATTTAGCTCCTGCACAAACTGTGTTCAGGTCAACACGATTTAATGCTAAAGCTAAATGAACATGTTCTCCTTCCTTTCTCCGTAACCCTCTGAGGTGCATGTTGTCTGCAGCTGGTTACGAGCGCCATGATGACGGTTATAATATCGAACAGTGAGATAGTCGGAGAGGTTTATGTATGACATGCGCCCTTTAATAAATCCGATATAAATAAACATGCCGTTAATAAAATCAATCTATAAATAAATTCCTTACCTTGAACCTGTTCCAGTCTCCTAAGCCTCCCATCTGAGGTGGTAGGACGGGTGTAGGTCAGCGGCACGACCGCCCCTTCTTCGAAAGGGCTGCTTCATAACAGCGAATTCCGAACTGGCTCACAAATTGATTGATTCTGCCTCAAGGAGGAGAAGCAATCGATCATCCCCGTCTCCACGCCGAATGGAGAGTATTTATCCTACCCTAACCCTTATCCTAATTCTTACCCTAATTCAACCCTCTCCTCCTCGCAGCCTGACCCTAAGACTCCTTTCCTCGCAGCCTAACACTAAGACTCCCCTCCCCACGGTTTAATTCTAGGACTTCCCTCCCGGCAGCCTGACCCTAGGACTTCCCTCCCCGCAGCCTGACCCTAAGACTCCCCTCCCCATGGTTTAATTCTAGGACTTCCCTCCCCGCAGCCTGACCCTAGGACTTCCCTCCCCGCAGCCTGACCCTAAGACTACCCTCCCTGTAGCCTAACCCTAAGATTCCCAATAGACTCCTACTCACCTGTCCGATTGGTCTGGCTTTTTCCCACAGAATGAATGGGCAAGTATGCCGATCGGAACTCCGTTTCATACGTTAGAAGGTACGATGAAGGGGCCATACCCCCACCATAAAGGTGGGGATAGGCATGCAAATGAAGGGGGCGGGGTAGACCACTTATGCATTGATCCACGTCCGGAAGGATACAGATCATTGCATGAAAATTAAGGTAGGGTTCTGGACACGTAACTGCTGAGGCTAGTGACGGAGGGTATGCTCTCTCCTGTAACTTGCGTCATTTCATACTCCTACATGTACGTGGATCCCGCCCTATGTTTTTTCTACATTAGCATCCTTTTATATTAAAGAAGGTTTACAGGTTTTGTCTTGTGTGTGTTTTTTTTTGTGATTTGTATAATAAAATGTAAACTGTAGAACACTGGAGATGAGGTTCCATCTGGACACTCAGATGAGGGATCTTACAAAGGTGAGGGATATAATTGTTCTGCCCAGTCTGGAAGAGCAACTAAATGGTGTTATGCAGAAATCCCTGAGCTCTATCATCAGATCATTGGCCAGACTTTGGAAAAAGTTCTTCAATCAAGGATGAATGAAGCTTAGAGCTGCCACGAACACCATATGCCACATGTGGTTTTTGTAGATGTCTGCAAGAAGCGTGACCATGAAATCAAGAGACAAAGGGAAAAGAAAAAAAAATGTGAGAAGAGGGAAAAAGGCAAAATAGAGAGAAGCTAAAATGGAAGGAGACAAATTCTTAGCACGGAAGTCACAGATTCTATCAAGATTAAAAGACTAATGGACACTGACCTCTCATCAGGTACCATTTCATTTTCCAGCTACTGCCAGTACGGATATCCTGAAAGGAACATAGAATTTTACGGTCATTTTATGCTTTGACAACTTCCCATTTAAGACCTTTTTTTTTAATATTACATTGGTGGCAGTGCTTCATGTGTTTTACACACAAAAATTAGCTGTTAGTTAAAAACTATTTGCCACCTACAAATTTTTTATTTGTATACTTTTTGTACACATTTGTTTATTTTTTATATTATTTATATGTATATATTTTTATTTTTGTTGATATTTTTTTTTAATCATTTTATCATTATTTTTATTTTGTTTTTAATATTTTTTATTTATATATTTTTTTGTAAATAATAGATAATAGAAGAAGGGGGCACTCAGAGGCAATAAAAATGATACAATGGACACCGGATTATCCATAATATATTTTTTTGTAACTATATATTTTAATTTTATTTAATTTTTGCAGTGGTTTTGAGGTATGTTTTCTGCATATGCCGTTTAGCCCAAAGGTATTTTAAACTATCTAGTGTCACATCAGGTTAATATACAAGTACGGTTGCTACCTCCTTCAAAGCGTTGCTCATTTGCCAGGACTACTACCAGAATTGGGTTGAGAATATCTCCTTTAGACAATAAAATGTTATACTTTTCTATATTTTTTATTTTTATGTTTATACTGACTTGTAATTATAAACATTAGATGGATAAAACCATCTGATACCCGTTTCACATCTCCGCCCTGGCAATATACCGGGTCTTACAATCCGGGATCTTGCTGTGGCGGCATGATCCCTTTCACACAGCAGGGTTGAACCTAGAAATTCCGGGACCCGCATTTTGGCATGTGATGGGAAAGTGGTATTAAACGGGTGCATTCATAATACAATAAAAATACTGCATTGAAGCATTAGTAACATCGTGCCTGATTTGAAATAAAGGGCTTTATCTGCACGTATACGTATAGTGTTTTGGCATCCAGAATCCCACATGCAGTAATGCAGGCCACTCCCCCCAGCACTCCTGGGCACAGAATGCATTTCCGCGACCAGGACTTAATGACAACAGATTGAGAATTTGTTTTTTATGAATGGGTGAGTATGCAATTCGCACACTCACCCATTCACTTTCGGAAATGCCGCGACTGGGGACTTAGGGTTAGGCGGCATGTGGGTCTTAGGTTTAGGCTTTGGGGGGTCTTAGGGTTAGGCTGTAGAACTCCGTTTTTGAGAGTAAAGTTCACTACCCTTTCATGTGCGGACTTACAGACCTTTGTATGTGTAAGAAAAACGTATCAGGTAATCTGTCATTACTTTTCTGAGTTTGTTTATAATTCCTAAAGGCCATCTTTTTTTGCCTTTCAATATACTTGTTACCTATTTGTATATTAAGCTAGTTTCCTTTTCTGGGAATTATCTCTAACCTTTCTAAAACAAAGGTCTCTTGCTGTCATTGCAAGTCCCCACACCAATGCCTGTCATTACAAGGTAGGGACAGACGAAAGTTGCTTTTTGGCTGTCTCTATTTCAAATGACAGACATTTTATAATTTTTTTTATAAATGGGTGAGTATGCGATTCGCATACTCACCCGTTCATTTTCGGAAGCGCCACTGCCGGACCATTGGAAAGGTGAGTAACCCTCTCCGGGGACTTAGGGTTAGGCTGCGGGGGGAGACTTAGTGTTCGGTTGCAGGAGGGAGACTTAGGGTTAGGCTGCGGGTGGGGAGATTTAGGGTTAGGCTGCAAGGGTGGGTTAGGGTTAAGGAGTGGGGTTGCTTGCCTTTCGGAGCACCATGTTCGGTGCTCCAGAGATTGATTGCTTATGCCTCACCAAGGTATAAGCAGGAGCGAACATCCCTTTTTTAAATAGGGCCGTTGGCAAAGGGGACCCACACTCCAATTTAAATACCTACATCTACCCTCCATGTGTGTATCATTTACGGCCAGCCCCTCGTGCGGAGAATTCAGCACTCAATGCTACATGCACCAATGTCTTAATTCTGGATCCAGCCCATTGACCGTTTTTGTTTTGTTATTATGCTTTTTTTATCCAGAAATGTTTAAAAAGTCGATGTGGTTTATCCAGAGTATATACTGCAGATTGCGCCTCTTGCGACAATTATACAATCTTTTTATTTATTCATTTTTTTATTGTGTTTATTTTTAGTTTTACGTAACGGAAATACTAATACAAAAAACATCCACCATTTCTCCGATAATTATACAATCTTAATTGCAGTGTTGCATTCAAATGGGACGCGGTTGCTGGTCCAGCTGGCCCTATATTGGGAGTGATACAGCCGCCAGCTGAATGGCTTGTATCGTTGCCAAAATGCTCGGTACATAAAAAACTGCTATTGGGAAGTGGTACCTATTTCGATTCAGCTTGAATAGCTGCTGCCTCAGGCTCAGGTTAGGGTTAAGCTTCAAGAAGGAAGGGTTAAGGGTAGGACTAAGATGCAAGCACTTACCTGTCAGCGGAGAAACTTTCGTGACTCCAAAGGGTTGCAGCACTGCCGCTGTCAACAGCCGCACAACGGTCTGTTACAAAACAGGCCCCCGTACCAGAAAGTCGCACCCTGTTCAAATCTGATCAACTGTTTGCTCTATCATTGCGTCTTTTGTTTATTCCAGATGATAATCAGGAATTTCTTCTAATGGCCTTGGATCATTAGGATGTTGAAGTAAGCACAGAGAACGTTCAGCTACACTCCAGATAAAGGTGGCTCCGATAAAACACATGGATCGAATGTTCATTTGAAATGGCAAAGAAATCCGAAGTGTGTGTGTATTGTGGATGGAAACCTTTGAAAGACTTGGAAAGTAGTCTGCATGACTCACATGCCAAGGTGGTTGCAAGGAATCACATGCTGAACCTTAACATTACTAACCAAGAAAGGACACAAATGGAAACAAACACTATCAAGAAGAGACTGCATTTTATTGAAGTAATGGAAGCCAATGATCTTGTAGTTTAAAGACTTAAAATGGAACCTTCCTTGGAAATTCCCATACCCAGCTTTAAGTTCTCCAGACAGACGGAGAGCCCCGGACTTGTACAACAATACTCTTAGAACAGCGGGGGAGGGTAGTTCTTGCTTAACCTGCCCCGGAAAGCTACAAAATGTTATTGAGCTACATATTATACATATTTTTGAGAGTATTGTTTAGAACTAAATCATTTATGGCCAGACCCGAGATGAGATTTCCCCTTATTATCTGTTCATTTCGATCGGATCACAGCTGATTTTTTTTTGACCCATTCCATGCTGTTCAACTCTGACAGGAATCCAGCTCACGACACCACCTGACACAGGGGCAGGGTTGTGATTGGATGTGGACATGTCTTCATGTTACTATGTAAAATATGGGCCAGTCAATGGTGCCGATCTAGACTCCTGTACCGCTACGATTTCTTGTGTGCTAGAATCACAGGTAGGCCCCGGGTAGCGGAAGCCGCACATGCAAGCATAGTGGTTAACATTGCAAACACACGGATGGGTGGACATAGTGCCCCTGTGCTTCCAGATCCTTCCAATCGTATCCCTTGATCCAACCTTAGTTTTGTTTTAATACAGTATATAGAATGTGGTTCACCGCAGAATGGGCCGTATTCTACCAGCCATTTCTGACGTCCCACCACCAGCAATTGTTCATGTTATTGCTGGAGTGCGGCAATCGAAGATCCCTAAGAGGAATCCCTAACGCTGACTGGTGAGTACTTCCCCAACACCAACCCTTATACTAATAGGTTAGGGTTGTAGAAGGGGAGGGTTAGGCTAAGGCTTAGTGAAAAATTGTCACTGGAGCAATGGCAACCTGATTGCTTGTGGTGTCCATGCTTCTCTTCAAGCCACAAAGAAATCCCTGCAATCGCGACAGGTTTGCCTGAAAACCATGTGTCACAAATCGGCACCTCGTACCGCCAAACACACCCAGCCAAAAAAGAGAGAACAAATGAAATATACCTAAGGGTAGTGGCACTTGATGTCCTGATTCCATTGACAACTGATACCACCCCCCGACCTAAAATATAGACCCGAGAACCACCATTTTAGACTGTTAAAATCCACACACTCCCGGTTTAAACAATGAAGTGTAATGGGAGCACCTACAAAAGATGAAGAAGCTCTGGAATCTCCCGAAATGACCTACGCATGCGTGTAGAAATATGTTTTAGCACTGATGTGTTACTACTTGTCTATCGTGGTGCACTTTTAATACTTTACAACAACCACACTATGGGCCGGATCCAGACCTAAGCGCTTGTTACGTCTTATCGAGTAGCGTATTTACGCTAGCATATTTTCTCCCCTAGACGCTTCCCTCGCTCGTACGTACTTTGGCCACTTTACACTTGCCAAAGCCTACCTTCACTTTTCAGAGCGTAATTACTGACATATTTTAAAGCCTCACATACGTAACTGCCTAAACGCCCATGCTGTACGATTGAAATGCCTCATCCCGCCTCCGAAGCATAATTACGGGTGTCATATGGCTGTCATGTGGCGTAACATTTGCCGCAAGCATGCGCAGTAAATACTAATGGGCGATTTTTTGCGTAAAGTCGCTCGCGTACGTAGTTTAGGATCTGGTTCCATGGATGTAAAAATTTAATTGAATAGCCTGTTACTACTATGTAATGCAGTGTGCGGGAGTATTTTTTTTTGTTACTGGTTATAAAAAGTTTACACACACTTGAAATTCAATGTAAAATATATTTATAATTATAAGAAGAAAAAATAACTTTAGTGTGGCCATGGACCCAATGATATTTAAATGGCTTGTCGGTGGCTTGTCAGTTGCCACTTAGAGCAAATAATTTGCAATGAACCACATACCATCTGCATGTAAATCGACGATGGCAATGTTCTTGGGAGACGTTAACCATAACCTAACCCTAACCTTCCCCTTCCTGCCCCACAGTCGAATTTTACCCTACCCTTCTAGCAGTCTAACTTTCACCCTTCCCCTTTCTAGCTACTTAACCTTAACTCTAACCATCCCGCAGTCTAGCTCTAATCTTCCACTTCCAGCAGCTTAACCTTACCCCTCATGGTCCTGCAGCCTAATTACAGCTTGAGTTTAGCATTTTAGAATGAGGATGTTACTATGCTCTATTAGGTATTTTGTGTTCACTGTATTACCGGTATGATTTAGTTTTATTAGAAATGTTATTTTGAGCTAAGTGGTTTGTTTTTGGGGATCTGGACTATGTATTTTGCATTTATGTTTAGTAAAAATAGTCATGTGTATTTATAGTGCCATGCTAGCAGACAGGCCTGGACCAGACTTCTGATTTCACCCCTGATTTTCACGTGTTCAAATCTGAATTTGGGTCTCTGCAAAATCCCGGGTATTTGGTGGTGATGTGAAAGGTGTACTTCCGGTCGACCCGGGTTTTCGACCTGGGTCAAAAGAAGGGTTTTTCCCAAGTCCTACCCGGGAAGGGTGGTGATGTGAAAGGTCCAGGGTTGTTATGCAACCCAGGTTTTTCACATTGCCTCCCAATTGGTGAGATTTGTCTACTGTTGCTAAGGCAACAGTAAACAAATCTGTTTGTAGCGTCGGATCTCACAAAAAAACATTTGCAAAGTATAGGGCATGCTGATGCTTTTAGTGCTACAATCATCAGCATGCCCAAGGATGCCAGGGCATGCTAGTGCTTGGAGAACCACAAGTGCCAGCATGCCCTGTCACCCTGTGCAACATAAATAAAGCAGATATAATCTTAAAAGGTTTTTCCCTTTTTTAATCATTACTTCAAATCTCAAAATCAATGTGCCATTTCTTCATTAATTTCAAGTCCATTAAAACAATGACATTCACTGTAAAAGCACATGTGAAGCAGCCAATAAGAGCTCCTTTCCACAATGATTGACAGTTGCTAGACAGGGCAGACCCGGGAAATTAATTGGTAATGTGAATGGATCTGACCCAGGAATTTCCCGGGTTTTTGGTGTTTAAAAAGGTGTCTTCTTTTTTGACCCTGCATTTCTTTCCCGGAAAAACCTCACTACCTGTCCAAAACCCCTGCACCCCACTTACTCACCATAACCCCCATTCTCATTCAGACCTAGCCCCCAACCCCTGCTCTCACTCAGACCCTGCACCCCACTAACTGCCCCCAAATCCTATACTCCAAAAACTGCCCCCAACACCTGCTCTCACTTAGACCTTGCACCACACTAACTGCCCCCAAACCCTACACCCCACTAACTACCCCCATCCCCTGCCTTCACTGAGACCCTGCACCCCACTAACTGCCCCTAAACCTACACCCCAAAAACTGCCTCCAACCCCTGCTCTCACTCAGACCTTGCACCCCACTAACTGTCCCCAAACCCAGCCCTCACTCACACCCTGCACCCCACTAACTGCCCCCCAACCCTTTCCCCCACCCAAAGCCTGCACCCCACTAACTGCCCCTATGACCTGTCTTCAATCAGACCCTTCCCCCATTATTTCCCCAAACCTCGGCCCCCATCTGAGCCCTGCACCAAACTAATTGTCCTCAATCCCTGCCCTCACTCAGACCCTGCACCCCACTAAATGTGAATCACTC
>WWET01004307.1:0-23980 GCA_011038615.1 Limnodynastes dumerilii
CCATAAATTTTCTTAATCCTTGATAGATAAGTTGGTATCACATTCCGCAGGGAACTTCTCCCCCCTGTGAATGGAGAGGCCGAACGGAAGGTAAAATAACCACTGTGTAACAGACTTTAACAATTCACAGCCTGGATTGGTATGTTCGTTACTCAATGAAACGTTTAAAGACACTTAGCTATATCCACTTGATATGCAAAGTGAACAATGAGTTCATTCACCAGATAAAATAACGTAAAGTATTGACAACTCACGCCTCCGGAGCCTCAATCGATAGGTTGCTGGAACAGACCATCTATTCTGATATGCTCTTGAATTGATGATTGGTCCCCGCTGCGTTTTCTTAATGAAATGGCAAACCGGTTTACCGGGCGTCCCCGGAGCTGGCGCCAATTAACTGGATGTAGTTCAGATTGTATAGCAGCGGTGTGTGGTCTATTATGACTCGAAATTGACTCAAAATTGACTCGAAATTGACTCCTCAATGTGTAGACCGTGAGAGGCGGAGTGGTGAGCTAGGTTGAGACACTGTCGGGCTGGACTCCAATGTTGTCAGGATTCAAACTGCTGCAACGCGTTTCGTGTCGTCCTGGACATTTTCTCAAGCAGAAGGCAATAGGTCTATATCACTGAAACGTAATATATCCCCTAAAGGTGAATTGATTTGTCTAAACCACGGAAGTAACTCCTCTGTGTTGGACTGATTTTTGTATTTATTTTTTTAAAGTTATTGGAAAGCTAAGCCTAGTTAGTGTCGCTATGTCATGGGCTCTGGGAAATTTGCATCCACTTCGAGTCCCTGGGTTCTGGTGAGCGAGGTGAACTGGAAGCTAGGGACTTTCAGGTAGCTTTGGCTCATTAATGGTGCAGAGGAAAGAGTATTGGTAGCTGCGGGAGTTGAGAGCAGCAGAGAAGTTTACTCTGCTGGCTGCAGAGGTAATTGCAGAAGAAGGTGTGGACATAATGACTCAGAAGGAAGCACAGTGATGAGAAGTGGAAAGACAGGTGAATACTTTATTTGACTAAGTCACAATGTTGTTCTCTATTGCAGGCTTTTACTTCAGCTAGGGTTAGAAAAAGCTGTAAGGATATGGTTTGCTGGTAGGATGATATGCGACAGACCATAGTGCTGCAGTTGAATGGTGACTGCCAGCAATTGCCGGCAGTCTCCATTTTCAACAACCGCAGTAAAGAGTGATCCGGCTGCATTCTAATCCTACCCTTAACCCTCAGTTTCCTGTACTCTAACCCTAACCTTCCCATTCTTGAGCCCTAACCTGAACTATCCACTTTCCACAGCCTAATCCTAACCAATATATGTAACAGACATTTCTGTATTTAATTTTACAGATAGAACAGTATAGTCTGTTACTCGTTTATGGCAGTGTTGCTGGGGTTATTTTTCCCTTTGTGTCTGTGGCTAGCAGATTAACCCCTGCCTGTCATGCACCTGTTTACATTTACCTATAAATTGATTGAGCAACTTCCTTTATGTGTTAATCCTAACCTTCCTCTTAAACTCCTAATCCTCCCTTCTTAAAGCCTAAACCCCAATTTGAGCTGCCTCAGCCAGTTGCTATTGGGAATAGCTAGAAATAGTTACCTGTTTCCAATAGCAATTTTCTATTTTCTGTAGCATTTCAGCAATTATTCAGCTGTATCATTGTTGGAATTTGACCAGCAGGACCAGCAACTGCATCCCAAACTGCAGTAAGTTGTAAAATTTGTGGCACTGCTAGGGTGTTTTCTGATTATATACTTAGACTGCAATAGAGCAGAATGCCACTGCTCTCATTGCTTTGGGTGACTGGTGTATGTGACCGACTTGAGTGTTACACTATTGAACTGCAGGGATCAAGTGATTGAATCAACACTGTCATGCCCCTGGACAGTGCTGAAATGCTGGTGTCCTGCTGAGTGCGGATGAGAGCTGGAGATATATGCAGAGAAAGAAGCCTGGATAAGAGCAAATCTGGGTCTGGGCAGACCTGAAACCCTGTCAGATGGTACCTGCAGATGCAGTAAGTACCAGATTTTGTGACATGCTATTTATAGGCCACATCAAAATCGATTCTTCAAAAACAAAAAGATGCCCAGCTAATTCTAACCAACCACCCCTTCCTTCTCCCACAATGAAAAATAAAAAATGAAAACAATAAAAAAAAAAATCTAAACAAAAATGCAAAACTAAGCTTTCCTTAGATTCCTGTCCTTGATTCACAGACAAAAAGGAGAATGTATTCAGCCCATCAGTCAGTGGAGTTCACAAGAAATTTTTTGTGAGAGGAAGTTCCTTGCACAGTGTGTGAGTCATTAATGGCTGCAGAGCTATAGCTGTTCTTCTGTGTCTCTCTCTGCAGCTAGTGATAGCTCATAGGCTTAAGTCTGTAGCCTGAAGAACAGATAAAAGACTGCAGCCATGGATGGAAGCAGTGTGGATTGCCGGAGCTGGAGGTCAATACCCATGTGCCTGTATGTCTTAAATGTTGACTCTCTGTTGTGCAGGAACATCAGGAAAGGGAGGATGTGGTCTGTGAATTTTTTCCCTTATTATTGCTTGCTGAGTCATCTGAATCCTACATGGAGGATTCAATGTCAGTAAGAGAGACCATAATAAGTTGCATGTGACAAATTAAAACAGTTGATAATTATGTGAAAAAGGGAAAGAAAATCTTTAGGAATAGGGGACCTGATTCACACTTAAGAACAGGTTCCTAAATATACGTAACTAATAGCAAGGAAACTCCCTCTGCACGTCCCCGTTTTTAAGGTTCTTATGTGACTTACAAGTGCCATAGGGCTCCCTTAACTGTAGGTTCCCATTAGAATGCGTAGGGTGTCTACTTAGGAACTTAACTGCATAGCCGCGCCTTCATTTGCTCATTTAAATGCTTCCCTCCACCCAAGTCTGCATATCTGCCTAGTTACTTATTCATGGACAGCCCATTTTTGCGTGTGTTACTACGAACCTAGAGACTTTAGGCTCGTAGCGTATAAGCATGGAATTCGCGTTCTTAAGTCCTACGTTAATAGTGTATAAAAGTTACTACGCATGCGCAGTCAATCCGTTCTTAAATATATGCACCTAAAAATACGCATATTCTTAAGTGTGAATCAGGTCCAGGATGAGACTGGACCAGCTCCAGACCTCCAGGCGTTTACTACATGCATGCAAGTCTGGGAGTTCGCACAGAAAATGAGAGTGAGCTCCCCTGCCACTCCCATCTCTTATACGGACTTTAGCTGGATTACACTGCCATAACCAATGTTTTGGCAGAGGGGTGCAGGATATTCCTGGATGATTCGGCTGGCAGATGCATTTCAAGACGTGAACGTCTCTTTCTCTATACAATATTTCTATAACCTGTTTTCACTTGAGGAACTGGGGGACTACTTATGAATTACTAATGCACATTCAAGGACTTCTTAAAGGGCCTGCTCTTTTTAAACAAACTTTTTAATATACAGTTAATAAACAGGACTTTTTTTTACAACATGTTTTGAGGGGTATGAATTTATTCTTTTTTTTTTTTTTAAATCAGGTATTTTTTTTATAAAAATGTTCTGTGTGTTTTACAGAAAACAAACAAACATAACAGAACACCCCATAGAATCTTAATGAAGTTCAAGCAGTCAATTGCGGCAAGCAGTGTATGAGAAAATCAGAGTTAATCAACATTAACATGGTCATCATTAGTCAGCACAATTGTGCCATATTATTTGAATAAATCTGCTTAGAGTGTACACCAGTATTGCTGTTCAGTGTAGTAATAAAAGAACATTCTAGCAATAACAAACAACTGCTTTCTCATCAGTCGACAGTGTCTACATTACAGAATCGTTTACAAGAAGTATCCAGTCTTTCACACCAGGGGGTTCCCTGGCTAGCCACCTGCGGGCAATAGTAACTTGAGCCAGGGAGAATAGGGAAAATAAATACCTGTGCGTAGCCCTGTCATTGGCGTCCATCAGTGAGAGACCAAACAGACAGGCTTTTGGGCTTATGGGAAGGGTTATTTGCAAAGTACTGAGGGATATTTTCCAAACGTTAGTCCAGAAGCGATATACTAAGGGGCACGACCACAGTAGATGCCAAAAGGATCCCGAGTGGAGTTCACACTTCGGACAGAGCTCATCCAAGCGCCTACCTAAGCGATATAATCGAATAGGAGTCCAATATGTTCTGTGGAGAATATAGAAGTGGATCTGCTGGAATCTATGAGAAGAAGTAGCTAACTTTGTGGACTTTAAAACCTCCTCCCAATCCTCGTCATCCATGACCCCTACCTCCTCCTCCCATTGTGTTCTAAGTTCCAACAGGCTCTCCATCTGTGAGGCCCGCAAGGCTGAGTGTATTGTAGATATTGCCCCCTTACATGACAGGTCCTGCATCAACGTCTTAACTGGTGAGGCTAAAAGAGATGGTGGGCCACAGTGAAACTGGGAATCCAAAGCGTGGCGTAGCTGCAAATACCTATAAAAATATGTATGGGGTATATGATACTCTTCTTGTAATTGTGCAAATGATTTAAGCACCCCATCCGTATATACATCGCCCAGCACTCCAATGCCATAATCACTCCACACACTTCTACCCTCCAGGGTAATTAGCTGAGCAAGACATCCATTATCCTATAGGGGCACATCCGGGTCTAATCCCTCCCCACCCAAATACTTGTGGGCCACACTCCATACTCACCTTGCCTGCTTCAGAAGCGGCGCACAGTGCCCCCTCCTATTGTTTACTATCAAGTTTTGTAATGGAGACCATTTCCTGCCACCCCACCTTTCCAAAAAGAAAGCCGTAGTGGGATCAACCGAATGCCCCAGCCACCCAAGCAGTTGTGTTAGTTGAGCCGCTACATAATAATATCTGAAGTTCGGGAGAGCCAGTCCCGCCTCCTCCTTGCAAGTTTGGAAGAGCCAGACCCGCCTCCTCCTTGCTCCGCTGCAGGACCCTCAGACGCACTCTCGCCCTGCCCCCCGCCCATATCAGAGAAGAAACATGGCCATGTATAGTTTGAAATAAATGATTGGAGAGGTATAAAGGGGACTGGTGCAACGGGTACAGGTACTTAGGAAGGAAAATCATTTTAGTCAAATTTACTCTCCCTGTCATTGTTAACGGCAGTTTTTCCCATAATTTAGTCTTGCTCCTAACGTATGAGGTAACCGGATCAATGTTGAGACCCACATATTGCGAGACATCAGCAGTAACCCATATGCCCAGGTATTTAATCTTAGTGCCCAGACCAGTGAGTGGGAGCCCCGCGGGGCGACCGGTACCACCCCATTTAGGGGAAAAAGGTTGGATTTGCTCCAATTGATCTTGAGACTTGCAAAGCGTCCGAACTCCTCCATTAGTAATAGAAGGCTAGATAGGGAACTGTCCGCGTCAGCCAGAAAAAGGAGCATGTCGTTGGCATAGAGAGCGATTTTATCCGGCGCGCCCCCCGTGGGCAATCCCCGTATGTCCGCCGACTCCCGAATTAAACATGCCAGGGGCTCCACTGCTAACGCGAACAATGCCAGCGAGAGCGGGCAGCCCTGCCGTGTTCCCCTCTCCAACGCAAAGGGAGAGCTGACATGCCCATTAACTGATATACGGGCCCTTGGGCTGGAGTAAAGGATCTTAACCCAATTAACGAAGTTATCCCCTAAACGAAAGCGGTGAAGGACCTCCCAGAGGTAGGGCCACTCCACAGAGTCGAAAGCCTTGACCGCGTCCAGGGACGCGACCACTGCTTCCCCCTCCCCTCCCCTCGCCGCCAGCTGCAGGTGCATATACAAACGCCGGAGATTCGTACCTGTTGTGCTTCCCGGCATAAAGCCGGTCTGATCCGGATGTACAATTTGCGAAATAACAGTATTTAGTCTAGTGGCTAGTATCTTAGCCAGGATTTTAACGTCCGTGGCAAGCAACGATATTGGGCGATAGGACTCAGGAGAGAGAGGGTCCTTGCCAGGCTTTGCAATCAGAACAATGATGGCCTCAGACATAGAGTCCGGCAGACATGCACCCTCCCCAAGCAGGCGGAACAGCTCCAGCAGCTTGGGAATAAAGAAGAAGCGATGTGTTTTATAAGCCTCCCCTGGGATCCCGTCACTCCCCGGGGCCTTATGACTAGGAGTAGAGCAAATAGCATTTTCAATCTCTAACTCACTGATCGGGGCGCTCAAAAACACCTGGGCTTCTGAGCCTAAATGGGGGAGATTGATCCTGTCAAGATAATCTACCAACTGGGTTCGGCTTGTGACTCAGCCTGTGACTGATATAAGGAGCTAAAAAAAGAGAGAAAAACTGCCGCTATCTTACTCCCCTCATAATGGATATTATTAGAAGAGTCTGCAATCACTACTATGGCCCTTGCCGCCTGCTCATCACTAGCTAATCTGGCCAAGTAACTGCCACAGGAGTCGGTGTTTAAGTATTGATTATGCTTTGAAAATAGCAACCTACGCTTTGCTTTATCAGTTAAAAACTGCGTCCACTCGGTCTGGGCCCTCAAAAGCGCTATACGATCCGAGAGCGAACGGGAGGAAAGATACGCCGCCTCCAAGTCCCTACAACATTTCTCCAGCTCCCCCTCCACCCGCCTACTGTTTCTCTTAATTTGTGTTATTTGTTTAATAAAAGTACCCCGCATATACGCCTTAAACGCATCCCAAGTTACCATAGGGTTGGTGGCAATAGGGTTATCTGCAAAGAAACCGTCCCACAACGGGGTGAGATTAGGCTCCGGGTCCATTAAAGAAAGCCAAACGGGGTTTAACTTCCAGAATTTCGACCCGGCACTATGAGCGATGTCAAGAGTAAGTGTTAAAGGGGAATGGTCAGAGATTCCCCTGGCCAAATATTGGACCGACGATACCGTTGGAAGCAGGCAGGGCGAGAGCAAAGCCAGATCTATCCGAGAGAAGGAGTCATGCGAGGTAGAATGGCAGGAAAATTCAATCTTGTCGGGGTTACGAACCCGCCAAACATCCTTAAGGCCCAATTCCGCAATCTTGTCGGGGTTACGAACCCGCCAAACATCCTTAAGGCCCAATTCCGCCACCAATTTAGCAAACGCCGCAGAAACCGGGAGCGGGGACTGGTGCGCCACCCTCCACCTGTCTAGATTGGGGTTGATAATGGCATTGAAATCTCCCAAGAGGACTGCCGGAGTATCCTGAAATTTAGCCCTATAGGAGACCACTGTTTTCATTATGGAGCTGGAATAAGGGGGGGTGGACATACAGAGCCATAAGGAGTAAAGGTGATGAGTTAAAGAGTGCATTAATGTAAACAAATCTACCTACAGGATCCAGATGTAGATCCTCCAATTTAAAATTTAGATGTTTGCGGACTAAAACTGAAACACCCCAGGAGTGTGTAGAAAATGTGGAGTGATAAGTCCATCCCACCCATTGGCGCTTTAACGCTAGGACCTTACCCCCCACCAAATGAGTTTCCAGCAAACAAATAACGCCAGGAGCTTTTTTTCTAAGATAATTTAGTACTAAGGACCGTTTAATTTGATCGTTAAGACCCCTAACATTCCACACCATAAAGGTCAATCTACCATGTGTATTACTACTCATGCGGCATGTCAAGTACTCACTATACCCCTATGGGGAAACCAGGCCAGAGACCCTCCAACCTTGCATACCAGACACCCAAGGGAACTCGGCACGGCACCGCTGACTCCATAAGACACTGCTTTGTTGTTATTGAGAACACAATAGAGACTGCATGACACCTGAACTTCTAAGAAAACAGAAAATGGAACAGATAAACATATCAACCAAACCCAACCAATTCCCCTCTAAAACTAATGTATACCTATTCCCTCAAAACTTCCCCCCACACTAGAACTTAACTTAACTTAACTTTACCCTACCAAACAGAAGAGTTGAGCTTCCTAAACCCCTCGTCTCCTGCGAATCTGCGTGAACTGGGCTCTACTTTTCTGAACGTCCAGCGCATAATCTGGGAATGCTGACACAGTTGAGTTGTCAACCCGGAGAGGACCGTGTTGCCGCAGGAGACGGAGGCTGGCGTCCCTGTCTCTGTAATTTAAGAATTTCGCAATGAAGGTACGTGGGACCGCACCCGGGACCGGAGGCTGCGGCGGAATCCGGTGCGCCCGTTCCACAGCAAAGTGAGGAGAGAATGCTTCCTTCCCAAATTCTTTCACAAGTAAGTTTTCCAGGAATAACTCCGGTTGCTGACCCTCCACGCGCTCCGGGAGCCCGACAAAGCGTAAATTGCTTCTCCTCAACCTCCCCTCCAGGTCAGAGACTTTGGATTTATAGGCTCGGAATTGCTCCTGCAACTCCGCGACATCCCGTTTAAGCGGCCCCGTCGCATCCTCCAGAGCAGAGATCCTATGCTCCGCCTCCCCCACTCTCTCCCTGGTGTGCTGCAGATCCTGACGTAACAGTGAAATATCACTCTGCACCTCTCCCATCTTGTCCACCAGCCTCTTTTCGAATGCGGTAATCGCCATGAGCACCTGCTGCAAAGTCGGGGTGTCATTGGGGGCTGGAGCAGAGTCCCCTTCCGCAGTTTCCAGAGCAGGCGGATTTGTTGCTGGGGCCGGGTGGGTGCTGCTTGTGGAGTGCCTACTAAATCTCTCCAATCTGGCTGCAGCCGCCGCCGCTTGACCATGCTTTCCCATGATGCAGGCAGAGTACACCAGCAGACTAGATAAGCAGATGGCGTTAGTAAGTATAATAGTAGATGCACAGGAGACGGGTAGTGATGCAGACCGCTGATGTACCACAGGAACCAACTCCGTAACGCAGGCGGGAAATAAACCAATCTACTCGGACACCCAGAGACACAGTTTGGGCAGGGTGTAGTGGTTCAAAAGGCAGCCAATATTAATAGGTACAGTCCTCAGCCAGAGAAGAGTGAATCCATGGGGATAATAATATAGCAGGAACAGAAACGGATGCAGGCACTGACGCAGGGCTGTGCTAAGCAGGCAGTCAGATGTAACACTGCAGGCAGGCCCAGGGATATAATAATAATATAGCAGGCACCGAGAAGAATGAAGTCACTTGCGCAGGGCTGTATTAGCAGGCACTC
This sequence comes from Limnodynastes dumerilii, assembly GCA_011038615.1. Taxonomy (NCBI): domain Eukaryota; kingdom Metazoa; phylum Chordata; class Amphibia; order Anura; family Limnodynastidae; genus Limnodynastes; species Limnodynastes dumerilii. Next base: position 9,077 of record WWET01004307.1, read on the forward strand.
AGATATAACACTGCAGTTAGGACCAGGGATATAATAATATAGCAGACACAGAGAAGAATGAAGTCACTTGCTCAGGGCTGTGTTAAGCTGGCACTCAGATGGTAAACTGCAGACAGGACCATGGGTATAATATAGCAGGCAAAGAGGAGAATGAAGTCACTTGTGCAGGGCTGTGTTAAGCTGGCACTCAGGTGTAACACTGCAAACAGCACCAGGGAGATAATATAGCAGGCACAGAGGAGAACTAAGTCACTTATGCAGGGCTGCATTGGGGAGACACTCAGATGCAACAGTGCAAGCAGGGAAAATGGCGGCCCCCGCGAATGTCCAGCAAATGGCAACATTTGGCGCCAAAGTCAGGAGTGGATCTTATGCACCTAGGGGGACCAGGCACCCACCAGCCACCGTTACCCTGCTCACCAAGATACACAGCCGCAGGGGAGAACAGCCCAGATCCTGATGCTGCAGTGACCAGATCCCCTCTCTCCCACGTGGAACTGCCGACAGCCGGGACCAGCACAACACACCCAGCAGGAGTCCAGACGGCAGACGGGGGCGACTCCGCAGGTTACCGCTGCTCCTCTCTGCCTCCGGTGGCCAGAACAGAGCTGCGTGCAGGAGGAAAGGCACTCCAGAGAAGCCGACGGCCAGGACGCATCCACGGCAACCGCTAAACGCTCCGCGGGGGCTCCAAGCGTCAGCCCAGCGATAAAGGGGGTACTGGTACCGGGTGAGGAGCACTTGGGGAGGCAAGGGGCGAGCACCTGGGCAAAACGGAGCACTAAGACGGGTAATGGTAGCGGAGCTCAGCCGAACGTGACCTACTCCATGGAATCCCCATGAATTTATTATTTTAATACATGTGGTGGTCACATATAAATATATAATCTCAAAAACCTTTTTACATCTATAATGATCTATAATAAATTGATATCTATTAGGAGCACAGTATTACCTTTTTTACCATTACTTTACAAATATAATCTGACCAGATCTGTGATCTGTGTTTATACCTTATGAATCTTAAGTGTACATTATTTAATGTATAGTATGCAATTGAATGTTTTATCTGCATTTGTTGACATAATAATTACTTTTCCATTGTTAATAACCCTATAATACACAACTACACATCTTTGATATATAGGTATGGTAAAAGTATAATCTCAACAATCAATGTTTCAGTATTTAACATCTCTTTATTGTAGTACTGAATATAACAGAAACAGTTGGATTAATGTATAATTAACTTAAGAAAATATTAAATTTGTATCTACAGAGCATAATATACTTTACAGCAAGATCCCCAAAACTACTAGATTGGCTGATAGATAAATCAATACAGACAGCTCTGCAACCTTATACAAAGTGGAATCACATTGAAAATGATCTTTCCATTTTTAACATGAATTTTGATGAAGATTACATTCCGTGTTTGCAAGGGATTACTCGAGCCAGTTTCTGCAGCATTTATCTGGATTGGATTCAGTTCTGCATTAAAATGGAAACAAAGGTATAAACAAATGAATCATGAAAAATTAAAAGGATCAGTATGTATTATATGATTACAACACCTTAGGCGCAAAAAAATCCTCCTCAGTTGCAGCCTACCACACAACCTTATACGTACCACACCATATGTTAGTAAAATTAAAATATTCAATATGTAGGTATTTATGGGTTTGGCGCATGGAGTACTTCAATCTATATAATAACACCTATTTAAACCTATATAAACCAGTGGGGAACACCTAAATGCACTTTCAACTATATTAATCTTAACAATAAGGGTCCCAAAAATCTATAATTAACTTTCAACAGTCTCTCAGGAAGTCTCTTGAAAAAAATGTAGAATATAAAAGATCTCACAGTTCGGAAGTCTTATATAGATTCAGCCACTGATGTCCCAATCTTTTCTCTCATTTAGACTTTAGGAACTTCTAGCAAAAGTCCTGTTTTTATATTCTCATCAAGCAGACTGCCGACAGAGAAATTGAGTTTTGAGTTGATGGAGATGACTTTTCTGCTTCTATCTGGATTGTCAACCAACACTCACTCTCATTATAGTATGTGGAAAAAGCAGAAAGACACTCCGAATGTGTAAAATCAAATTAGACAAATTTATAAAAAAAAAAAAAAATATTCGAAAACTCGGGATGCACTAGATCTAACACCCTGGATTTGAATGCCACCAACTGGATGCCGTTCGCCGAGGGAGTTGCAACCACCGCCTGCTTGTAACCCACCGACGTGTTTTGATCAGAATAATCTTTTTCAACCTTGAAGATTAATAACGTTGAAAGTGCAGTTAGGTGTTCCCCACTGGTATATATAGGTTTAAATATGTGTTATTATATAGATTGAAGTACTAAATGCGCCAAACCCATAAATACCTACATATTCACATATTTTAAAATTAAAAGGATATCGGGCCTGATCCAGACCTATGCCCGCCCATGTTTTTACGCTTTTCGTAGGCTTAAAAGCGCCCTTTAGAATTTACTGCGCATGCGCGCGGCAGATGTTACGCAACGAATTTCAGAGCGTATGGGGCTTGAGCGTATCAGCTTTGTAACAACGCACAAAGGGGTGTGCCAGCCATACGAAGCCTTAATTACGCTTCAAGGGCGGGGTGAGGTATTAAATCGTACAGTATGGGCGTGCTAAGCATCGTAAATATACGTAAGGAGCCTTACGGACGACCGAGGGGAGTGCTTCGTAGGTACATATCATGTGCGTTGGTCTGGATCAGGCCCATCTTGTATATACATGTGTGTTTAATAAATTAACCTAATATGACAACTTAAACATATTACCTTGTAATTAAATAATACCTTTCACTTAAAAAATATTGCACAACTCAATATAAAAAAAATTCTTATGTGTGTGTGTGTTCAGTACAATGTTTTTTTTTTCTTCTTATAGAATGTAAAAGTTGATGAAGACTCTTTTCTGGTAACCCTTTGCTTTGGACTGTGTATTATGGGTAGAAAACTTCTAGCAACAGCATCACAGGATATGTCTTTAAGGTGAAATTTTTTTTGTACTCTTTACACCTAATAATTTAATAATAATGGACCAGATCCAGACTTAATAATGACAGATGCATGCTGCATACGTAAATCTGGTTGTGGGAATAAACTGCGCTTTGTATCTCTGATCATACATAATTTGTTCGTAACTCCATACAAAAGGGTATGACATCCCTACACAAGGCGAAAATAAGCATTGTGGGAGGAGGGAGACATTTAAATTGTACAGTATGGGCTGGGTTATGCACTTACGTATGACAAGGCAATACGTACAACCAGAGATAAGGAAAAGTTAAGGTAGGATTTTGAACTCGTAGCTCAGCTAAGTTACGTGCGTGCTAGAGGAGTGCCCGGGGGAGTTTATTAGACCTGGGCCTAAATTTACTAAGCAGGGAGATTGCAGGGAGATTGAAAAGTGGGGATGTTGCCCATAGCAACCAATCAGGTTCGAGGTCACATTCTCCAGTATGTAAAATGACACTGAGAGCTTGAATCTGATTGGTTGCTACGAGCAACATCCCCAATTTTCAATCTCCCTGCTTAGTAAATTACGCCTTAGTGCGTAATTCTGGCATGCTTGTGTGAGTAAAACAAACTTAAGCCTGGATCTGGCCCCCATGGGCCTAATCCAGACCTCTGCATGTGTTCTGTACGCACAGAGGTCTGCAAGTCCGCACGTTTGAGGAAAGTGAGCTCCTGAGTCACTCCCCTCTCATATATGGAAAACTTTACCTTGATCTTATTTTAATGAGCGCGGACAAGATCATCATATGTAAGAGCTAAAACCAGCCCTTACTGTATAATCTAAATGTGTAGACCAGCCCATCCTGCATATTTTGTATAGTATGGCCCACCCCACGTACTGAAGTGCAGGATGTACGGAATCAACTTCCACACATCCATTGTTCATGGGTACATGCACAGTGCATTCATACAGCTGATTTACACAAAGAGTTTGTTTAATTTAGCTGTAGTATGGAGGTCTAGATCAAGTCCAATGTAAGTAATTACAAAAAATAAAAAATATAAAATGTTACATTTTAAACTATGTAAATTATTATTGATTAATCTTTAGATTTCTCCTGTAGTAATATGACCGATAGAGAGTACTGTAGAAAAAAACATTGTCACATTGGGCAACAATGGAAACTTAGGAAGGTTAAAATGCCAAAACCTCTGAGTCTCCCTTTGGGCCAGATTAGAGCACTTTTACAAGGGAAAATAGGTAAAAGGCCGTCCTAACCCGTTTTTTAACGAGTAGCCTAATGCCCTGGAGTTTACCACAAATCTAACAAGAAAAGCACAATCATGTTAGAAATGCCCACACCATCATGGTAACAACACTGTTCTGAAATACTTTTTTGCATGAGCTGGATTTCCATCTTTAGAATTGTACCAAACTGATATAGAATCATGGGTGAGCCATCCTCATGTGCGAGCCACTGCAGACATCCCTCCTTTCTTAATACTTTATACTCATTCACTAAGAGCACTGGATACATGTACAGTACGTTTTGCAGCTGTATTGTTACCCAAGCTGATTAATTTTAGATATTGAAATTTTAAAGAGCAACTGCTCAGTAATTACAGTACCACTTTCTTTAAAAATACAGCTGTCTCCAGCTGTGTAGTTTTTGCCACCAGCATTTACTTTATCCTGAAAGCACTGAAAAATGACATTAGAAAAAGCAAAACCAAACTTTTTACAGGGAAATTACTGGGAGGATGATGTCTTCGTTGATTGCTTGCACCACTTAAATTGTGCACCATTCCAAAGGTGATGGAATTGTTTTACAATTTACCTTCCCACAATTCTGCTGCAACTATGATTGGGAAAAGCTTCAATAAGAGTACATTTTTTTTTTTTTTTTTTTTTTTTTTTTTATAAGAGTACATTTTTTTTTTTTTTTTTTATATTTTTTTATTGGAAAATTGCAGAGTACAGCAATAATACATACAAGAAGTTTCATGTCACACATAACAAAATGCAGTAAGTTAGCATCCTAAAACCACAATAACATAACCAGTCCATTTCCTCCTCATTACCAATGTGAAATGTGAAAACAGGGGCACCAAGTATTGTGTGATCTAGCCCTTATAAAGTACCTTCTCGTAATACAATCGGTGGATCATTTTCATATTTTCTAAGTTCGTACCAATACGTGTTTTGGAAACATTTATGCAAACAGGATTTAATCCCGTCTGGGAGGATTTCAATGAAGCTTTCCCATATCCCAAATAGTTTACCCACTGCCTTTCTTTTCTGCGTTGAGGCCTCCAACCAGTCCATACGGAACACTTGGAATAATTTATGGTGAAACATTTGTAATGTTGGAGGAGATGTCTGGGCCCATTGTTGCATAATGAACTTCTTGGCTACTGTTGAAACTTTAGCCACTAATTCNAGGAATGCCCAGGATCGCCCAAAGAGGTGTTAGGGGAGCGTATTCGATTAGATGTGTTGAAGTATAGGCTTGTATCAGTTTCCAGAAGTGCATTATGCGTGGGCATTCCCATAGGCAGTGATATAAGGAAGCGTCCGGGATTCCACATTTGGGGCAGGAGCTTGAGTCAGCGATACCCATAAGAAACCTACGCTTTGGGGATAGATATCCTCTATGGTAGATATTTAAGAATAGTTCCCTATATGTGCTGGCTGGCATGACTCTACAGGAGTAGAGGAGAGCTTGGCTCATGGCATCTACAGTGAGGTCTGGAAATATTTCTGACCAGGGGTGTGTTTCGCAGTTTTGGGAATGTGATATGCAGCGGTTCAGAAGCTTATAATTGTTTGAGATGGCACCTTTGCTATTGGTGGGTCTGACCAATTCTCTGTCTAGTTCATTGTGCCAGTCGCTCAGCGTCAATGAATCTACTACCTGTTTGGCATAGTGCAATGCTTGGTGCGCATAAAATGAGTGCGATGTAGGTAAGTCATTATTGTGCAAAAAGGCCTCTGTCGACAGGGTTGAGCGATTTCGCGAGTCAACCAGGTCTCGCAGCCTCCCTATACCTTTGGATTTCCACTGGGTGAATGGGAACGCCGCCCGGCCCTCCTGAAATGACAGATTACGCACCAGGCTCTGAAATAATAAGGTTTTAAATTTTAGCTTGTTACCTTTACGCACCGCCTTCCACGTGGACCACGCTGCCATCAACAGTGGATTGCCTCGTATTTCCTCCACCATATCTGCTTGTGGGAGATGCAAAAAGTTTACCAGGTCTATTTCCGGGATGAATGATTGATCTATCATTCTATTTTTGTAGTTTTGGGAGTTATTTAACCAGTCTTTGACTATTCTTAGGTTGCTAGCATGGCTATATTGCTTTATATTAGGGAAATTTATACCCCCTACCTCTGCCCCCTGCTGTAGTTTAAGTAGGCTGATCCTGGGGGGTTTATTTTGCCAGATGAATTTACGAAACAATCTATTTAAATTCTTTTCATCTTTTCTTTTTAACGTCACCGGTAGCATCTGGATAGGGTATAGAAGCTTGGGGAAACTTATCATTTTTATTAATGCTGCTCTTCCCAAGTAGGATAAGGGCAGATCCACCCAACCCCCTATCTCCGACTCTAATTTTTTAATTAATAGGTGTAAGTTTAGTTCATACAAGTTAGACATGTTTTTGGGGATAAATACCCCAAGATATTTTAACAAATGTTTTGCCCATTGCAGAGGGTATCGGGCACTCCAAGGTGGGGACGTTTGCTTATTGAGTAACATTGCAACAGACTTGTCTTGGTTTATTGTGAAGCCGGATATGCTGCCGAATTGCTTAATAATGTCGAAGATTAAGGGTAGAGATGTTTGTGGATTGGCTACGTATAGCAGAAGGTCATCTGCAAATGCCGTAATTTTTATATTGCAGTTACCCATTTGTATGCCTTGGAAGGTGGTGTTATTTTGGAGGAGCCTCAATAAGGGATCTAGGGCCAAGTTAAAGAATAACGGTGAGAGTGGGCATCCCTGTCGGGTCCCCCTTGTCATTTGGATAGGGTGACTCAGTTCCCCATTAATGGATAACCGGGTCTCCGGGAAATGGTATAAAGATTGGACAAGCTGTGTGAAGGAGTTACCAAAAGCCCTTGCCTCAAATATGCGGTACAGGTGTAACCAGGAGACCTTATCAAAGGCCTTTTCTGCATCTAGGCTTAATAAAATCTCTGATGACTTGTTTGTCTTACGTTGGTACGCTGCTATGGTCGCCGCAATTGCTGTCCTGATGCCTTTAATCGAGTGCCTACCTTGCGTGAATCCCAGCTGGTGCGATGTTAACAGTGACGGTAATATTGCTTGTAGCCTGTTCGCTATCAACTTGGCCAGGATTTTGTAGTCCTGGTTAAGCAGGGTAATGGGGCAGTATGACGTTACCATTGTAGGGTCTTTACCCGGTTTGGCTAGTAGTATAGTGTGTGCCTCATTGAAACGTGGATTCACCACATTATCTCGATGGATTGCTTGGAATAGGGATGTAAGCAATGGGGTTATGTTAGGTTGCAGAATTTTGTAGAATTCCGCATTGAGTCCATCTGGGCCTGGTGTTTTATTGTTGTGTAAGGATGAAATTGTAATTTTGACCTCCCTTTCCGATATCGGGGCATTGAGGAATTCTTGTTGTGATGAGGACAGCCTTGGTAATTTTGCCTCTTCTAGCAGTTTGTAGTGTAAAGTGCGACTATCTGGAATGGCCGTGTACAATTCTGTATAGTACTTGTGAAATTCACCTATAATCGCTTTCGTTTTAGTGGTAAGTATGGATGGTGATCCCGCGCGCAGAGATAGTATGTAGTTCCTATTTCGCGGTGGTTTGGTGAGGTTGGCCAAGAGCTTGCCTGATTTGTTGCCCCACCTGTAAAATTTATTTTTACAATAATCTAGTTTAGATTGGGCATGGGCTCTGAGGAAGCTTTCTAAGGTTTCCTTGCATGTAGTATAGGTGTGCTGCGTGTGCTCCGAAGGATTGCGCAGGTGGGTCTCTAATGCTTTTTGCATGGCGTTAAGCAGGTGATTGTATTTGTATTCCCTATTTTTGCTCGCCAGATAAGATATTACATGCCCCCTGAGGACTGCCTTCACGGTGTTCCACATAAGGGTGGAATCGTCCCAGTGTTCTATATTATCGTTAGTGAATTCCATCCACTTCAGTGAGGAATTCACGGAAGTCTTCTGACTGGCACAGGTAAGAAGGGAACCTCCATGGGATATACGATGGTCTTGACACAGATAGTCGAACAGATAGTGTGACCGGGGCGTGATCAGATATCAGAATGTCTGCTATGGATGTCCTATTCACCTTGGAGAACATGTGAGTGTCAATAAGAATGTAATCTATTCTCGAGAAAGTATCATGTGCTCGCGAATGATGAGTGTAAGATCTTTCCGTTGTGTTGATTACCCGCCATGGATCTATAAGGGAATGTCTCGCACAAAAATCAGTAATAGCATGCGCTTCAGACGATGCGATGTGGGACCCTGCCCGAGAACGGTCCAGTCTGGGGCAGGCAACCGCGTTGAAATCACCTCCCACGATCAGGTTTGGGGTGTTATGTTGCAGAAGATATGTGGAGAAAGTCTTATAGAAAGCCGCATTGGGGGCCATAAATATTCACCAAAGTATAGCGTTCCTTTCCTATGAGTACTCCCAGTATTATGTATCTACCCCCCGGGTCCAAAATTTTGTCTGTGATAGAATATTGTAAGTTCCTATGCAATAGTATAGCTATCCCTCTTTTGTTTGCTGAATAGGACGCGGAGATACACTCCGCAATCCATGGGCTTTTCAACACTGACCCCCTTGTCGCTCTCCAGTGCGTCTCCTGCAGAAACACTACACCTGGTTTTAGCGACTTCAGGTGGGTAAGGACTCGTTTGCATTTGATGGGACTATTCAGGCCGCACACGTTCCAGGATATTATGTTTAGATCAGCGCTCCCTCTCTTAAGGTGATTTATGTCAGCGGCCATCTATAAACAATATGAGTGTGTTTTGAGCCGATATGTCATCCCGATAAGGTACCACGGTGATAAAGAAGACCCTGTGGTTAGCATTACCGTTATATGTGGTTTGTTGCCAAGCTCCCCTCCTCCTTCCTACCATTATGTGACTGGACCAGAGTATGCTGTAAGACTGAAATTTAGCATGTTTATTATATGCAATTCTCCATGGAATCTCCATTTTCAAATTTACCTCCTGATAAACACTGTATCTTGCCCCCATCAGGGTGCAATAGGAACAGAACGTTATAAAACATTTAACAATACAAACCATTTTGACTAGTAACCCTACAACATTTAACAACATTAGAACCTGTCCTAATAACCCTAACTTAAACCGACTTCCTATCTGAAGCCTAATCATGGATTTGGCGACCTTTGCGGTGACCTGTATAATTGTATAATTTGTTGTATAAATTTCCTAGCTGCTCTGACATCCTCAAACATGTAAGTCTGCCCTTCGTGATTAAATCGGAGCTTAGCTGGGAACAACAAAGCAAATTTTACATGATTTTCAAAGAGACATTTGCACAATGGCGCAAACTCCCTTCTCCTTTGGGATACTTGGGCGGAGAAAACCTGGAATATTAGGATTTTAAATGAGCGAAGAGTCAGATGGCCGAGTTTGCGGTAGGCTTGTAAAATACTCTCTTTAGCTCTATAATTGAGAAATTTGGCTATGACAGCTCTAGGTCTATCATTGTTGCCTCTTCTTTCTGGGCCTAGCCTATGCGCTCTCTCCACCACCAGTCGTCCCAGCTCACTCTTTGGAGGGCATTTACTAAGTCATTTTGTAATAGATCCATAAGATCCACCCCTTTAATTGTCTCCGGGATCCCCACGAATCTTAAGTTGCTCCGCCTGTGGCGATTTTCCAGATCATCCACTTTGGCTTCCAACGCGGCAATGGTAGACTTTTGGGCCAGTGCTATGTTTTGTGTAGAGGTTGTGGTGTCCTCAACATCACTCACTCTTTGTTCTAGTTGGGCAATTTTTTTTTCGTTAGTGCCAATGCGCGACACCATAGACGTTAAGGTGGTTTGAAATGCCTCCAAGCGTTGGTCTATAAGCGGCATTAGTATTAATGACATTTCCCTGGCTGTGTCACTTGTCGAGGGCGGGTCAACTTGACTAGACATTTCACGCGGAGGGCTATTGCCGCTTTGCCGTGACACGAGGGGGGAGGAAGGGGGGGATGGCGATGGCGGAGCAGGCTTTTGTGGTCGCAAGGACTGGGATGTTGGCCTGGTTTTACCCATTTTGTCAGGAGTTCCATGCTCCAGATATCTTTTCATGCCAGAGCTAGCAGGAGGTCACGGGAAATATGTTAGGTCACCTTGGGCCGTTCTGCCGAACTACATCAGCTACCTATAACTATCCAACTCCACTTGGGGATTAAGTTAATTTTCTCTAGAAATCGGCTAACTTTAGCTAGCCTCAGCCCTATTCTGTGGTACCCAGCTAGCTAGGTCAATGGATGTTTATCGTAGTATTTACTTTGTGCAGCTCTCTAACAATTATATCTTATTAGGCACAGTATAAGTATTAGTCTTAGTTTTGAGGGTGAAATATAACTGTGTAACTCGTTTAACAGGTGCTGTGAGCAGCTGCAAGTTGTTTATCTAAAGTACTCTCTATTACCCCTATGGGTCCTTAAACAGTTACAGATCTTGTAGATTTGGCTTAGTGTTATAAAATACTATATACCCGCTATAATACACACTCTATGATCCTATATAAACAAATTAACAGCAGTGTTCTGATATAGCAGTGTTTCTAGTTAGCAAGCCACCATTATGCAAGAGCCACCATGTGGCTATTACCCGTTTGATACTCCAGATGGCGGGTCTGACAGATACTGCTCCTAATTTCTGCCCTTCAATTAGGCATTTCAAGTCGGAGTCTTAATCTGGTAGTGCTGCGTGGGCAGATGTCTGGACAGTTCTAGAATTGTCTTTTACCAGTTCTTGGTCTGCGGTGACGCGGTATTACTGCAGACTTTTCCACGATACCAGGGAGATATACTTCAATTGTGTGCATACACTGAGATGGGGTTTACACAACTCCACAAGTCGCCGTTGGACCTAATATAGTTCTCCAGGTTTCAGGCAGTCAACAATACAAGGACGTAGGGTAGTGGGTATGTGTACCCACGCTAGAGTCACTTCAGAGAGCAGGGTAGAGGATGTCTAACCAGGTAAAACTTGCAGGAGGGCAGGGTCTGGTGTGTGATGCACAATATACTGACCCCTATATTTTAGCGGTCTCTAGTGGTGATGCTCGGTGGTAGGAGCCTGCTAGGAATTTGCACGTGATCCTTCTCTGACCTTAGGAACCCAGCTATCTCCGTTGTCTCTCTGGGGTTGGGGGTAGGAGGGAGCAATGTCTCTGACAGCGATGGACTGCTGATAACCGGAGTGATATGGACCCAAAGCCGCACAGGGGGGGAGGTTCTTAGGGGATCCTGGGTGTAGGGACTCCAATTATACTTTAATAGATGTCCCCAGTACCTGTATATCCAGAGATCGATGAGCCAGTGATTGCCCTGCAGTCCAAAGATGATGAGTCACGGCCAGGTATGCCAGAAGGGCTATGCTGCTCTATTACCGTGTCGCAGCACCTTCAAAAATGGTGTCGCAGTCCAGGCACACCAAGTCTTTAGGAGTCCCTCGACGCCCGTCTTCTTGTGACGCTCGCTGTCCAGCAACTCCGCGGTACTCGCTGCTCTTATGAGAGGGACAGATGGGCAGACCAGCCAGCGATTGCGGGGCCCTCAGCGTCGGGTCAGCAGCTTTGCGGCAGGTAAGCAGGGGTACTGATTGGTCACACGTACCACTCTTTACTGGTGTTCCCGGGCCGGGTTCAGGGGTACTGATGGTCTATGCAGATGCGCCTCCGTTAAGTGCCAAAGTCCCGATGACTCCACTGTTCCGGTAGAGGTCCGCCATGCGGGGTGCTCCTCCTAGGCCTGTCCCGCTGGGCACTGCTGCAGGAGCTGGGAGATATGGAGGCTTGACGCGGTATAAGTCTCGGCGATCCCTGTGTGAGGGTATCGAGGTCCGGGTCTACAATCGCAGCCACGGAAACCCGCTGATGAGATTCTCTCGATGAGTCACACTGAGAGCCTCCGCTTCACCCGCTACGGAGGGGGCTACTAGCGGCTCACGTGTCTATGGCCGCGGCCCAGCGCCTACAGTCACGGCAGGCTTGACTTCCAGTGTCGGGCGCAGGGAGCCAGATAAACTGTATGCCCCGCTGCCACTATTGCTCCTCTCTTTTCTAAGTGAGTTTCACCCCTTGTGTCCCCGATGGTGGTGGATTTCACGGAGTTTGTGAGGAGCTCTCTAAAACGCGGCCATCCTAGGAAGCACGCACACCGGAAAGCCCAAGAGTACATTTTGTGTTACGTCTGCTGTAATCCAAGTGCTTGGCCAACTCTCAGCTCGCAAATCCTCCACCAGCATCAGTGACTAGTTGGAGTTGCTGATTCTTGCTATTGCCAAATGTGTGTCCCATTAAAATGCTTTAAGAAAATCTAATCACATTGCAAAATCATCTCCTATGAAACCCTAACATAATGCTGGGGTGTTTGCAATCCCGCTGTCGCTCTTCTTAGCTTACGGCATAAAATCCTTTCCATGCTTATAATTCTCCATGCAAAGTTTAAGAGAGATTTCGCCTGCTTAAAAGTTATTTTTTTTTTTTACCCCTTGCACTTTGCCAGTTTCCTCGCGTAACTTGCACAATTTATCCTCAGGCAGTCTAATGAATTAGAATGACAGCCCGGTGCTTAGAACCTCAGTCTTTTGCCTCTGGGACCCCAAAATGTGTCAAAAGTGCCTTCACTGAAAAAAGGAGGTTGCTATACATGTTTGTACCTGTGGGTCCACCAATAGGAAGTCATTTCCTAAATAACAATCCTAATTTAGACAGTAACCATTTATTTGCTCTCTTACCACACATATAGCGTATATCATTCCTTAAAAATAATGAAAGGTTGTTAGATTACAAAGTACATATTTGTCATTACTTTACTCTTTATAAGTGTCTGTTTGTTACTTATATATGTAAACTACCATTTCAAGTAATATCTTTCCATCGTTAGCTATTCATTCATTATTAGCTATTATTGAAAACTATTCAAATATATTAACTCCTAATTACTAATTAACTGTGTACAAACAATTTAAATAATGAATTTCTGTTAAACCTCGTGGTAAAGATTTCAAAGAAAATATTGTTTCATAGTATTCACCACTACCTTCTTGCAATGGGATATGTAGATCCATGTCTCTTTCTCTGCAATATTCAATTCTGTAATTGTGGTTAACAACACATGGTATGGCCCATCTCAATGATCTGTCAAACAACTAATTCATAAAACATTTCTGTCCATCTCAATAGGCATTATTTTCCGGCTTTAGAGACTCTTCTTGCTTTTGTAACTGTTTTCTCATCTGAATTAGATACTTTACAGTTATACCTTGAATGCACCATCTTAATAATGTTTGCTTGTCTTTCGAACAAAATCTCATATGGTTAAAGATTAAAATAAAATCTGTGAATCATTCTGAAGATATATAGAAGTAGAGGAATATTCCTTTGGCTAAATCATCAGGTGTCCCTTCCCTCATCACTCTAACTTTATCACTTGTGATCTATATGGGTATATAATTTAACAAGTAAATCTAAAAAGTGGCAGTAGATAAGAGCCACATGGGCCATCCATTATACCCAGTTGTTTATTTAAAATATACTTACTCTAGACCCTATTTTAACATCAATTTAATTTGCAATAACTCTTTAACATTGTCTGAAAAAACTTGCTCAATGAAATGTGTATTTCTGTCACTTTCAGTTACTTTTATATGAACACAAAAATAATTTTATTATATTTTTGTTTATAAATACTGCAGTACAACTTACAGCTAGATACACTTCTTACCCATCTAAAAAACATGTCAACACATTAGTACATTCTGTAGATTAGGCAAAAAAAGTTAAAAAGACTAACCCAAAGCAAGTGCCATTATTGAGTGAACACCAATTGTTACATTGAGTTTTTTATGAATATATTCAAAATTATAATTAGGAATAGCAAATATATTATTCACTATTATACAAATGTGCACAGGTATTTAAAAAAAAAACTCAGGGTAGCGGCCATACAGAACCACCTGCAATCACCATGTCCATGGACCTGATTCAGAATTAAGAACATCTGGTAACTTGTGCACGCAAAATTCGTAAGTGGAGTGATTTCTATTCAGGGCGCATGTGCAGACCATGGAGATACGAAGCGTAATTGAAAAGATGCGTAAGTAATTTCCGCACGTCAAAAAATCCGTACGAACATAAAAGATCAGATGGATTATTAATTAGTAGGTGTCAATCGGAATGTAAATAGCAAAAAATAGGCGTGGTAATGCAGAAAACATGCGGTTATATATGCGAACGTTTAACTTCCGTCACATATACGCACGCTACTGATAAGGTTGCTTTCACAACACGGAAGTGTTCCGAAATTTATTCATTTTGCAAAACGTACTTATTTTGTATGAACGTACGGATCTATTACGAACGCACGGAAAACACTCTTAATTCTGAATACGGTCCAATGATATCGTTTAAGCCTTCTAGAGCAGGGTAAAGATCCAGTAAGCTACCAATCTGTCCCCATCTCTCTCCGTTGGTTCCACAATTTCTATTCCACGTATCCTTACACACTCTGGATCTCCCTGATGATGACTTCAAAAAATTTGGTACACTGGGCTGGATCCAGACTTAAGAAGAAGCTTGAAATTAAGGCCCTGATTCAGAGATTGAAAATAAGAACTTAAAGTTACACCTGGGCTAAACCATGTTGATTTCAGG
>WWET01004307.1:24688-49074 GCA_011038615.1 Limnodynastes dumerilii
CACATTTTTTGTGCTGAAAAAGCCCCCCTCGGCTTATACTCGAGTACTAAAAATAAATAAATAAAAAATCCTACATTTAACTTACCTTTGCGGTCCCTCCGGCGGTCCCTGCGTCTGACTCTCTTCCCCGCAGCTCTGCATCTGGCTCTCTCCCTCGCATCACGCGCTACACAATGACGTTGGGTGACCTAAGGTCACCACAACGTCATTGCGCAGCACGCACCGCGGGGAGACAGCCGGAGGCAGAGCTGTGAAGAAGAGAGCCAGACGCAGGGACCGCCGGAGGGACCGCAAAGGTAAGTTAAATGTAGGATTTTTTTTTATTTTTTTTTAGCACTCGAGTATAAGCCGAGGGGAGCTTTTTCAGCACAAAAAATGTGCTGAAAAACTCGGCTTATACTCGAGTATATACGGTATTTTGTATGAACGTACGGATCTATTACGAACGCACGGAAAACACTCTTAATTCTGAATACGGTCCCATGTCATTATAGCCATGAATATTTATTTTATTATTTTATTTATTTATTTACAGGTTTTTATATAGCGCCCACAGATTGCGTAGCGCTTTACAATGTAAAAAATATGAATAAAGCATATATGTTTTTATAAAAAAAATCACCACTACCTTTACCACATATTTCAAAAAATGTAAGGGTCATGTTGGTGTATTGAAAATATTATACACAACATTTCCTCATATCTTGTTAAAAATAGAACAAAATAATAAACCTTCCTCACAGTGGGGCATCACTCCCGAAGGGGATCTTAGCTGACCAGGTCAATAAAGAAGGATCTTACCAGACTGCAGCCATGGTGGAAGGGTGAAAGAAATATCAAAAGGGCCGGACAGGTTATG
The DNA here is from genome assembly GCA_011038615.1 of Limnodynastes dumerilii. Classification (NCBI taxonomy): domain Eukaryota; kingdom Metazoa; phylum Chordata; class Amphibia; order Anura; family Limnodynastidae; genus Limnodynastes; species Limnodynastes dumerilii. The sequence goes on from WWET01004307.1 coordinate 25,548, forward strand.
CAGGCTACTTGTTAAAGATGCCGACAAGCATTTTGCTGTAAGGCGTTTTTAAGGCATACTGATTACAGAGCATAAGAAATTTTTTAAACAGAAGCTAACCAATGAGAATAAAACCCATGGTTATGTTATGAAATAAATCTCAATTAGATATAGTCTGATACACAAATACTGCCCTCGATAGTAATTATAAATCCACAATTGTTTGATAACTGTATCCCTGTTTTAAATTGAGAATTACACATAACAAACACCACTGTGGGTAATTAACATATATACTGTAGATTACAACATTTTGGATGAAGTCAATTGCATTACCTGGAAAGGGTCATCTGCAGTAAAGACATATAGTTCTTTTAGGATGTTTTAGTTTAGATTATTTTCTCAAACAAGTAAAGGAAAAAGAAATCTTTTAACTCTAATCTTCTAACTCTAAAGGAGGAAAATTGCCAATAGTCCTTAAAAAGTCTGCAAATACCAACAATATCCTGAATACATTCCTTCACCTTCCAGATGATCATTTCCTGGAGATAAAAGAAAGTGTTTATATATTAGTAAATTTCTTATCATTTACTAACTCCTCTTCAAATTAGTATCCTGTGAAGAAAAAAAAATATTTACTTAGTAATGATCTGCTTGCTATCCATATTACAACTTAATCTGTCCTTCAATTATTCAGTGCAATTAGACCTATGATTTCTAGGCTTTATGGAAATGTATAACTTTATGACTTTATGGAAATGTTTACTATTTTCTTTATGAAAATTGAAATACTCTTATGAGTTCTATTTATTCAACTACTCAGATTGTAATTTCTTCTAGATTGACCTAAAAAAATAAAATAAATTAATGTCAATCCAGAAGAAATTGCAATCTGTCTAATAAAAGATATTTAAATCCTTGCGTTAAACAATAACCCACATACTTAATCCATTCTAACAAAACCTCTATTTATTTATTTATTTATTTGTTTGTTTATTTATTGAATTCATTTTTAGCATATATTCTGTCCAGATTAGTACTATAATGCTAATAGTTATCTAGTACCTGTAGAGGATCGCTGTAAAACAAAACACAAGAGTAGGTTATCAGAATGTCAAGACAATAAACATCATCATGTGAGTGACTTTATAATTAAATAAATATGCATACACTTGTAATAAGTGTAATCATTGTAAATTATTATGTGCTGAACATGATGCTATGTATAAGAATCCTTAAAAACCATGTATAATTTCAAGATAGTTGTCATTTGAGTACTCTATGTACTCAAGGTTTGGGGGATGGGTTTGCACTTATTTATTTTTTTTGCCTAGTAAATAATCTACACTTCAAATTTTCCATTTTCTTATTAATATTAACATCATAAGTAACAGTTATCTTTTTCATCTGAAAAAAAATCCTACCCTAAATTCTGGGGTTGCAAATAATATTTATTTTCCCTCTTGTTTCTTTTCAGACACTTTCAGCACTTATTTTTCTACAGATTAATTAGTATTTTGTTTATATAAAAAACCATTGTTATTAGTAATTATTAGTCTGATTAGAAGCTGGATACACACAAAACAAGCTGTTATCCACAAACATTGCAGCAATACAAAATTAAAACTTATAAACTATAACTTGTTTGTACTGGAATAATTCTCCAGCTGCTAATGGACAAATGGTTACAAATTTCCTAATGATTTCCAATATTCTATTTACTTTCAATAGGACCAATTATAAGATATCTAATCACACTTGTCTTCCAATATTCTGCTGTAGTCTTTCACAATGCTAAACAATATTTTATAATTAATTTTGTTTTCTGATTTTTTTATTTCTTTTTTTTTTTTTTTTTCTTTATCCTAAATTTTTTAATAATGCATCCTAGATTTGAAAACTGCTTATGAAAATGATTAGTTTAATGATTAATTTTCATCCAATCTCAGACATCTCACACAGCCTCTTTATTATATTTATTTAACATTACATAATAAGCCGTTTCTTCATAAAAGGCCTCTCTATCTAATCATCTTAAATTCTGTTACCCACAATTCTCTGAGGAATTAATCTATGCAGTATGTAAATCCTCTATTTTTTCTCTAATTCTTTTATTTTGGGACTTAACCCTTGCCGTATGTAAGTCCTCTATTTTAAATTAGAATGTGTCCCGCAGTCCACACTATAATAACTACCAAATGTCCATTAACACTTTAGAAAACACATATAGTTTATTTGACTATACACCAAAAACAGAAATATATTTATATATATATAAGCACTGTTTAGCAAAGTGTGTGATGGAAATATACACTTTACACACTGTAATTTAAAATTGAGAAACAGTTACTCTAAACAAACAAATTAGATTCTTATTTCCACAACACAGATTTATAGAGAAAACAACACAGACTACCAGTTAGCAATACAAAAGTGTACATTTTGAGAGTAGCATATTATAGCTTACCATTCACAAAATCCACCAAGCTTTGCAAAACAGCAGCCCACAAGTTCTCCAGGCACTCTGTAACTGGAATATCTCAGCAATGCTTTCACTTGAAGAAATAAAATGTAATTTTTAAAAGCAAGCACTGTGATAACATTATTGGCAAATTTCAATCCTGAAATTTCTAATTCTTCAGAAGTAGAATCGTTATAGGTACTACAAAGTAGGATGACTTAGAATCCACATGTCAAATAACAATTGGTTAAGGTAATAAATAGGTTTTCCTTGGTCCTTTACGTTCCAACATTTTTATGTAGTTAAACTCCTAAAAATCCTTTGGCCAAGGAAGGAAAGACATGAAACAGTCCAGTGAAATTTTCCTTTGTCCATAAAAGTAGGCAATACTGAAACCGTTACTTTGGAAACTGTTCATTGGAATTCCTTCTTCCCCGGAGTGTATCTATATCTTTTGAAATGCTGAACTATTCTTAACTTTGCATGTAGCTTTGCATGTAGTCATACAGATGTGTACACCTAAATACTCTCTGATGCCCCCTTAAGTCCTTTACTAAAATTACACAATAAATCTGTATCTAAGCAGTTACATACTAATACATAATATTTACATATTTTATGTTAATACATCGGCTTTAACCAACATACAGATTATAAAACATCAGTATTTTATTAAAACACATAAATATAAAACATGCACCTGTCTAAACCACGGTACCTTGTATAACTGTCATTTACTTTGAAATCTCACCCTCCAAAGGCACTCTCCTGGAACAAAAACATCTAGTGAAAAGTCCCCCTCTACACTGAGTTCTGCCTTCCCCATTATATTTCAATTATATGTCAATGAGATGTGGCCTTTCAAAACAGGAAGTAGAAGAAAAAAACGGCAATATTTTCCACTTTACCTGTTCCAGTTTTTTCATTTTTAATTATTTTACTCTAGATAATGGCATGCAGCACCAGGATATGATTATTTAAAGCCAGGTGAAAATTTAATCTTAATACGTAAAATACTTTCTAAGCTACAGCCCCTCAAAACCATGCCCCCCCACTGACAGAAAGTCAGTAGCGGAATGAAAGCAGTGTTAAAACAGCATTTAAAAAGGGCTCTTAACAGCGTCTTATCTGTGTGTGTCTCGGTACACGTCCGCCTCCGGAGATTGCTCGCTCCAAGTGGCGTCGGGTCCATGGCACTACAGTTCGCCGAGCCTAGTTCGAAGTTAACAGTTAAGCAAGTCTCAGCAGGTGATCTGCGTTTCGTCCTGGGGTGTTCATGCACCCTTGCAGACTTCCTCAGGGACAAGTAATAGTGCGGGCATCTCTTTGGCGCTTATTTAAGGATGAGTTTGACTGACAGTTCTGCGACAGGTGACCGCTCAGCAATCTCCTGACACTTGTAACGATCTGTACATACTTGGACAACATATAACAGAGAAATTCTTGCCACAAAGTAACCTGGATTGTACCTATATATATGGGTCTAAAAGTACCATTAAAAACGGGGGATAAATAAAGACTCAGATACATTTGTTATTATGTGTTTATTTTCATTATTATTATTAGAGATAATTGAGTGTGGGAAAGAATGTTTACATTGTATCTTGCTTCTATGAGTTATAATGAGCGGGGTAAAATGTACATAAAAATTAGTTGATACATAGTGTTATTAAGATTTTATACAAAGCAAATGTAACGGGGAGTGTGTGACTGAATGTGGAGAACTATATGGTATTTCCTGTTGGGATAATATTAAGGAGTGTAGTATGGTGTATGGTAACCTATATGTAAATATAGCGTGTACCCATGGTTCTAACCATCTCTACTTCTTATGCAAACGCTGGAGGGATATACAGTATATTACATGTTGGGGTAAACATTTCCATAGGAGGGTAGTGTGGTGTATAGTGACCTATATGTGAATATAGCATCTACCCACAGCTTTTACCCCCCTTATTGTACAATGGGTTGAAGATATTGAAAAAATTAGAGTTAGTCCAGGAATGGTGCTATTTCGTAGCCTTCATTCAGGCCGTAAGGCTTCAAGGTATTTAGTTTAAAAATCCAGTACATCTCACGCCGTGAAAGTCGCTTCGGGAGGTCACCACCTCTCTCTCCTAATTTTACCAGTTCTATAAAAGTCACTGAGAGTTGCGTGGGGTCAGATTTACGTACTTTTGCGAAATGTTCTGATACAGAATGACTGAGGATTTTATTTCTGATGTTCCGCAGATGTTCCTGTATTCTTATCTTCACCATTCTCTTGGTTTTCCCTATATATTTTAGACTGCAGGTGCATTCTAGCATATAAATTACTGATGTGCTTGAGCAGTTCATAAATTCTTTAATTTGAAATTTTTCCGTTGTATCCGTGTTAGTGAACGATTTACCTTGCTGGTTGATATTCTTGCAGACTATACAGTGTCTGCATTTGTGTGAACCTGTTTGGCCTCTACTGAGCCAGGTGTTAGATCCACTCTTTATTGTTTTCAGAAGGCTCGGGGCTAAAACCCCCTTAGGTTTCTAGCTTTTTTGTATATGATTTTAGGTTTCTCCGGTAAGATGTTCTTTAGTGCCGGGTCTGTCTGCAGAATGCTCCAATGGTTGTGTAGTATCCTTTTGATGTGTCCCTCAGAGTTATTATATTTGGTTATGAAAGACAAGGGGGTCTCAGTCTCGGATTTATTCTTATACTCGAGTAGTGTCTTCCTTTCGGTGTGTTTGGTTTTCATTATTGCTCCTTCTATGAGTGTTTCAGGGTATCCTCTTTCCTTGAATCTTCTCCCATATTCTTCTAGTTGTAGGTCACAAGTTTCTTTTTTCTTACAATTTCTTTTGACCCTGCAGAATTGGGAGTAGGGGATGTTTGTTTTCCAGTTTCTCAGGTGTCCACTTTTGAAATGCAGGTAGCTGTTTGTGTCCACAGGTTTTATGTAGTTGGAGGTGACAATTTGTGAGTTTTCTTTGGATAATAGTAGATCCAGATATTCAATAGAGTTCTCCGAGGTCTTATGTGTGAAGCTGAGGTTGTAATCATTTGTTGATATCCACTTTAAAAATCTGTCAAAAGTCTCCATGCTTCCTTTCCAGATTATCAGGATGTCGTCTATATAGCGCCTGTAGAAATGTAGATGTTCTTTGAATTGATGGTCACTATAAATGAACTTCCGCTCCCAGCTTCCCATATGGAGATTTGCGAAACTAGGAGCGAAAGGGGTCCTCATCACCGTACCGCAGCTCTGAATGTAGAACTGATCCAAAAATTTGAAATAGTTGTGTGTAAGTATGTATAAAATAATTTCTCCGATGAACTCCCCGTGTTCCTGTTCCTGTTCCTGTTCCAAGAATTCTTTGACTGATTGTAAACCTTTTTGGTGTTGTATGGATGTGTATAATGTACGTCGATCGTCACCCAGTGGCAGTCCTTCTCCCATGATACTTGATCCAGTTGTTGTAGTACGGCTGTTGTGTCCTTGATGTATGAGGGGAGTTTCATCACATATTTATGTAGGAAGATTTCCATGTATTCGGATATGTTTGCCGTAAGTGAACCTATGCCCGCCACGATGGGGCGTCCGGGGGGATTATCTAGTCATTTGTGTATCTTTGGTAGACAGTAAAAAGTTGGGATGGTGGGTTGGTGACCAAGAGAAATTGAAACTCTTATTTATTTATAATTTCTTTTCTCAGGCTATTCAAGAGGGTAGGTCTCAGTTCGTTGATAAAGTCCTCGGTGGGATCTTTAGTTAGTGTATTATAGGATTCTTTATCTGATAATAGGCGTAGTGCTTCACATACATAATCCGTTCGATTTAAGATTACCAGGCCTCCTCCCTTGTCTGCTTGTTTGAAGACAAGGTTTTCATTTTCCTTAAATGTTTTAAGAGATCTTTTTTCCTCCTGAGTTAGATTCTCATTTTTCTTGTTGATTTCAAGGTTATTAAGGTCTCTCTTCACTAGCTCATAGAAGGTTTCAATTTGGGTGCTCCTAGACTCCAAGGGGTAAAACTTTGATGGGCATTTTAATCCAGATTTGTTCGGTATATTTTCATAATTTCTTATAGCTGTTGTATCTATCCTTGAAAAATGCCTTTTCAGTATAAGTTTACGGATGAACTTGTTCAGATCTATGAATAAGTCAAATTTGTTTGGTTGGTTGGTGGGGGCGAAAGAGAAGCCTTTACTCAGAAGTGTAATATCACTTTTCTTCAGAGTATAGTCTGAGAGATTGAAAATTCCTGCATCTCTTGGATTGGTTATTGTGCTAAGTTCTTTCTTTGTTTGTTTTTTCTGAGACCCTCCTCTGGTTCCTCTTCTTCCTGAAATCTTCTTTTTATGGGGGATGCTATCCTTATATTTTCTTTCAGGTGCTTCTTCTGTGTTTGATAGATGGCAGGGGCCGGGGATAAAAAATCCTCATTGTCTGATTCTTGTGATAGTGCCCGAAATCTGTTCTCTGTAGTGATGGGTTGTTTTCTTCTTACTGAGGGATCCACAGGTCTGGGAGGCTGTTTGTTCTGTGTGTTCTCTATTCTACTGGTTGTAGGTTGTTCGATCTCCCTTTGTTGGTAAGGTGGTCTAGGTCTTTTGTAGTATTTTCTTTCACCATATGTATTACGTATTTACCTCTTTTTCCAGTTCTTAGTTCTCCCATGTATATAGTCCAGTTTATCTCTCTTGAATTTGTCAGCTTTGCTTTTCCTTATTTCTGATTCAATACGGTCCACTTTTTTATTTAGAACCTCCACATTAATTTTATAGTGTTTATGTTCTGAAAATTCTTTAAGGTGTAGTTCCTTTTCTTCGATCTCCTGTTTACATTCAACAATAATGGTGTTTTTTTCTCTAATAACAAGTTCCATAAGTCTGTGTGAGCAGTCTTTTAGAATATTCTCCCATTGGCTCATAAAGTCTGTTCTGTCATGTCCAAAAGTGGGATCTTTTAATACTCTCATACCTCTTGGGATCCTATACACTTTGAGGTACTGCTCCAGGCCCGCAGCATCCCACCAGGCCTTGGTTTCCTTTATCATAACTTTCTCTATGTCCCAGAATTTGCTGTCTAGATTGTCCGTTTTTTCTGTGATAATATCTAACTCTTCAACAAAGGTGGTTTGACATAGACCCCTTCTTTGGTTGCTTAGATCTTTGTTTCTTAACATTTTTTCTCCTTTTCGTGGTAAAGTGCTGCTAAATAAGTATTGCAGTGCAGGTAATTGAAATAGTGTTCTTAGAAGCGCACTAAACCCACCCAAAAAGGGATAAGGTAATTTCAACCTTTTTGTAGGTATGGCCCTTATGATATATCTGTTCTATCCAAAATAAAATGGTAAGGGCAGCTCCCCTATATCAACAATTTAGTCTGTGACTGTAACAGACTAGAGGGTAATTCGAATTACACGGACTCACAAGACAGAGATACGGAACAAGAAAGGATAAAAAGGAAAAAAAGGAGAAAAAGAGATAATCATTGCGCATTGGCACTTTTGGTAAAAACAGGTCATATCCTGAATATGCATACCGTTGCAATATTAATCACCAGTTTTTGCAATGATATTTAACCGTCAGTCAGATAAAACAAACCAGATCACCAGACCATAGAATTACAAGTATAAAAAACTTTACTCAGGAACAATAATTATAAAATCTGCGTACCAGAAAGCAGTGTTAAAACAGCATTTAAAAAGGGCTCTTAACAGCGTCTTATCTGTGTGTGTCTCGGTACACGACCGCCTCCGGGGGTTGCTCGCTCCAAGTGGCGTCGGGTCCACGGCACTACAGTTCGCTGAGCCTAGATCAAGGTAAGCAGTTCAGCAAGTCTCAGCAGGTGATCTGCATGTCGGTGTTATCGGGTCCTACGTGTTTCATCCTGGGGTGTTGATGCACCCTTGCAGACTTCCTTAGGGACAAGTAATGTGTGCGGGCATCTCTTTGGCGCTTATTTAAGGATGAGATGGACTGACAGTTCTGCATGAGGTGACCGCTCAGCAATCTCCTGACACTTGTAACGATCTGTACATACTTGGACAACATATAACAGAGAAATTCTTGCCACAAAGTAACCTGGATTGTATCTATATATATATATGGGTCTAAAAGTACCATTAAAAACGGGGGATAAATAAAGACTCAGATACATTTGTTATTATGTGTTTATTTTCATTATTATTAATAGAGATAATTTAAGTGCGGGAAAGAATGTTTACATTGTATCTTGCTTCTATGAGTTATGATGAGCGGGGTAAAATGTACATAAAAATCAGTTGATACATAGTGTTATTAAGATTTTATACAAAGCAAATGTAACGGGGAGTGTGTGACTGAATGTGGAGAACTATATGGTATTTCCTGTTGGGATAATATTAAGGAGTGTAGTATGGTGTATGGTAACCCATATGTAAATATAGCGTGTACCCATGGTTCTAACCATCTCTACTTCTTATGCAAACGCTGGAGGGATATACAGTATATTACATGTTGGGGTAAAGATTTCCATAGGAGGGTAGTGTGGTGTATAGTGACCTATATGTGAATATAGCATCTACCCATAGCTTTTACCCCCCTGACACCTGAGAAACTGGAAAACAAAATCCCCTACTCCCAATTCTGCAGAGTCAAAAGAAACTGTAAGAATAAAGAAACTTGTGACCTACAACTGGAAGAATATGGCAGAAGATTTAAGGAAAGAGGATACCCTGAAACACTCATAGAAGGAGCAATAATGAAAACCAAACACACAGAAAGGAAGACACTACTCGAGTATAAGAATAAATCCGAGACCGAGACCCCCTTGTCTTTCATAACCAAATATAATAACTCTGAGGGACACATCAAAAAGATACTACACAACCACTGGAGCATTCTGCAGACAGACCCGGCACTAAAGAACATCTTACCGGAGGAACCTAAAATCATATACAAAAAGCTAGAAACCTGAAGGAGATATTAGCCCCCAGCCTCCTGAAAACTAGAAAGAGTGGATCTAACACCTGGCTCGGTAGAGGCCAAACAGGTTCACACAAATGCGGACACTGTATCAACCAGCAAGGTATATCGTTCACTAACACGGATAAAACGGAAAAATTTCAAATTAAAGAATTTATGAACTGCTCAAGCACATCAGTAATTTATATGCTAGAATGCACCTGCGGTCTAAAATATATAGGGAAAACCAAGAGAACGGTGAAGATAGGAATACAGGAACATCTGCGGAACATCAGAAATAAAATCCTCAGTCATTCTGTATCAGAACATTTCGCAAAAGTACATAAATCTGACCCCACACAACTCACAGTGACTTTTATAGAACTGGTAAAATTAGGAGAGAGAGGCGGTGACCTCCCGAAGCGACTTTCACAGCGTGAGATGTACTGGATTTTTAAACTAAATACCTTGAAACCTTACGGCCTGAATGAAGGCTACAAAATAGCACCATTCCTGGACTAACTCTCATTTTTTCAATATCTTCAACCCATTGTACAATAAGGGGGGTAAAAGCTGTGGGTAGATGCTATATTCACATATAGGTACACCACACTACCCTCCTATGGAAATTTTTACCCAAACATGTAATATACTGTATATCCCTCCAGCGTTTGCATAAGAAGTAGAGATAGTTAGAACCATGGGTACACGCTATATTTACATATAGGTTACCATACACCATACTACACTCCTTAATATTATCCCAACAGGAAATACCATATAGTTCTCCACATTCAGTCACACACTCCCCGTTACATTTGCTTTGTATAAAATCTTAATAACACTATGTATCAACTGATTTTTATGTACATTTTACCCCGCTCATCATAACTCATAGAAGCAAGATACAATGTAAACATTCTTTCCCGCACTCAATTATCTCTAATAATAATAATGAAAATAAACACATAATAACAAATGTATCTGAGTCTTTATTTATCCCCCGTTTTTAATGGTACTTTTAGACCCATATATATAGGTACAATCCAGGTTACTTTGTGGCAAGAATTTCTCTGTTATATGTTGTCCAAGTATGTACAGATCGTTACAAGTGTCAGGAGATTGCTGAGTGGTCACCTGATGCAGAACTGTCAGTCAAACTCATCCTTAAATAGGCACCAAAGAGATGCCCGCACTCATTACTTGTCCCTGAGGAAGTCTGCAAGGGTGCATCAAGACCCCAGGACGAAACACGTAGGCCCCGATAACACCGACATCCAGATCACCTGCTGAGACTTGCTGAACTGTTTACCTTGATCTAGGCTCGGCGAACTGTAGTACCGTGGACCCGACGCCACTTGGAGCGAGCAAGCCCCGGAGGCGGACGTGTACCGAGACACACACAGATGAGACGCTGTTAAGATCCCTTTTTAAATGCTGTTTTAACACTGCTTTCTGGTACGCAGATTTTATAATTATTGTTCCTGAGTAAAGTTTTTTATACTTGTAATTCTATGGTCTGGTGATCTGGTTTGTTTTATCTGACTGACGGTTAAATATCATTGCAAAAACTGGTGATTAATATTGCAACGGTACGCATATTCAGGATATGACCTGTTTTTACCAAAAGTGCCAATATACTACGCAATGATTATCTTTTTTTCTTCTTTTTTTCCTTTTTATCCTTTCTTGTTCCGTATCTCTGTCTTGTGAGTCCGTGTATTTTACATCATTTATAGCCCTCTGTCTTATATAATTATATGACACTGCTCTGAGCGCCCCCTCATTTTCAACTTACCTAGCAAAATTTCGAATTACCCTCTAGTCTGTTACAGTCACAGACTAAATTGTTGATATAGGGGAGCTGCCCTTACCATTGTATTTTGGATAGAACAGATATATCATAAGGGCCATACCTACAAAAAGGTTGAAATTACCTTATCCCTTTTTGGGTGGGTTTAGTGCGCTTCTAAGAACACTATTTCAATTACCTGCACTGCAATACTTATTTAGCAGCACTTTACCACGAAAAGGAGAAAAAATGTTAAGAAACAAAGATCTAAGCAACCAAAGAAGGGGTCTATGTCAAACCACCTTTGTTGAAGAGTTAGATATTATCACAGAAAAAACGGACAATCTAGACAGCAAATTCTGGGACATAGAGAAAGTTATGATAAAGGAAACCAAGGCCTGGTGGGATGCTGCGGGCCTGGAGCAGTACCTCAAAGTGTATAGGATCCCAAGAGGTATGAGAGTATTAAAAGATCCCACTTTTGGACATGACAGAACAGACTTTATGAGCCAATGGGAGAATATTCTAAAAGACTGCTCACACAGACTTATGGAACTTGTTATTAGAGAAAAAAACACCATTATTGTTGAATGTAAACGGGAGATCGAAGAAAAGGAACTACACCTTAAAGAATTTTCAGAACATAAACACTATAAAATTAATGTGGAGGTTCTAAATAAAAAAGTGGACCGTATTGAATCAGAAATAAGGAAAAGCAAAGCTGACAAATTCAAGAGAGATAAACTGGACTATATACATGGGAGAACGAAGAACTGGAAGAAGAAGAAAATACGTAATACATATGGCAAAAGAAAATACTGCAAAAGACCTAGACCACCTTACCAACAAAGGGAGATCGAACAACCTACAACCAGTAGAACAGAGAACACACAGAACAAACAGCCTCCCAGACCTGTGGATCCCTCAGTAAGAAGAAAACAACCCATCACTACAGAGAACAGATTTCGGGCACTATCACAAGAATCAGACAATGAGGATTTTTTATCCCCGGCCCCTGCCATCTATCAAACACAGAAGAAGCACCTGAAAGAAAATATAAGGATAGCATCCCCCATAAAAAGAAGATTTCAGGAAGAAGAGGAACCAGAGGAGGGTCTCAGAAAAAACAAACAAAGAAAGAACTTAGCACAATAACCAATCCAAGAGATGCAGGAATTTTCAATCTCTCAGACTATACTCTGAAGAAAAGTGATATTACACTTCTGAGTAAAGGCTTCTCTTTCGCCCCCACCAACCAACCAAACAAATTTGACTTATTCATAGATCTGAACAAGTTCATCCGTAAACTTATACTGAAAAGGCATTTTTCAAGGATAGATACAACAGCTATAAGAAATTATGAAAATATACCGAACAAATCTGGATTAAAATGCCCATCAAAGTTCTACCCTTTGGAGTCTAGGAGCACCCAAATTGAAACCTTCTATGAGCTCCGTGGAGCTGACAGAGGGACACTGCTTATCGGGTGAGGCGATTCCTGTTTATTACCACCGCATTTAGCCCTACTGCTAAGTCTCTAGATATTATACTGCCACTGACAACTAGTCTGTCTCCTCATCACATTCTATACATACCCTTCATTAATCATCACCATCTTTTGCTATAGCGGTTAGACCTCATCCAGCTATATTCCACTTTTGTTTGAATTGAGAAGAATTCTTCATTATTCGGCACAACAAATTGATACAACAAGAATCATCTCTAATACAACATAGTCATTGCAGACATCTGTGACATTGTTGCCATTTGTTGCCATTTTGCCTCTAAGCTGGTGAATGACTTTGTGATTTGTTATTTAACACCTGCATCTCCACATTGGACATTGTGCAATTGCTCTATTTTTTAGGAGATATTGATCTGGTTACACCAACTACTAGTTACCTAAATAGTTTTTTTCATATATTGCTGATTTTAGCATTTAATGGTTATATAATAAATAATAAATGTAATTTATATATATTTTTTGGTGTCAAGCGCTCCTACTTTCTTTTTTTGTTCCTTTTTGGAGGTGGGTCCCTCTGTTAGGAAGCAGCTACGACACACAAAAATATAGATGTTGGTCAAGTCCTAGCGCCAAAAAGATTATTTATTGTTTTGCAAAAATATACAAGCCAGCACTCCATCGATTAAAAAAATATCAAAATATTTTATTCACAAATATCACATAAAGACTGAGGAAAAAACATGGTGTTTCCATACAAAGTGCTGATGTGATTAAAAACAGGCTGAACTGCATAGATATAGGGATGATACTGCACAAAAAAGGTAATAGATCCTGAGATAGCAAAAAAGAAATATCTTCAAATAAAAGCAACAAAAACGCAACTCTCAGGAAAAAGGGCATGTAAAAGCTCACTTCTTACTCACTAGAACCAACAGCTGTTTTGAAAATATTCGTCATCAGGGCAAGGAGGAGAGCAATACATCCTAACAGAATTAGCTTACAAGACAAATGAATGTGTTGAATGTGAATGAATGTATATATATTGGATAGTGATTAAATAAGTGATCGGGTGCCAGAAACAGTTGCTCTATTATAGCAGATTGTTATCATCAATACTCATTAGATTCAAGCTTCACGGAAAAGAGATTGAAAGATGGAATATTTATGGTGTGCAGAGAAAGGTTTCTTAGAATGGTATACACTTGTGTTGGTTGTGTTGTCCTAACGTATACAACGCGTTCATATACAAGCCAAAAGCCCTTATAATCAGTAAGCCTATAAGCCTATAGGGCTTATTGTAATGATTCTACCCAGTTAAAATCATTCTGGTGATAAAAACAGAAATATGACACAATCCGTTTTTGATGTAAATATATATAAAATAAAAAGCAAAGGGAGACAGGGGGCGCTTCATGGTGCAATACCCTTTTATTCAAGCAAAAATGTTGCAAAATTTTAAACTTTAAAAATACTGAGGCGTACCAAAGTGAATGGAATCAACACCGTAGTGAATGATTCAGACAAGCATGTGCTGACAATTGCAGCATGAACAATTACCGCTCCCCCAGCAGATGGAAGCCCGGCATCCCAGGATACACTGACTGCAGAGGGAATCGTTCGTATGCCGCAAGTTCAAAAGAGGCAGGTGAGTGATGGCGTGACTCGGAGGTGGGAGACAAATCCTCTACGCGTTTCGTCCGGGTGGACTTCGTCAGGAGGCGTGTCTCCATGCACTGACGTGAACTCTTAAATATCCCGCTCGAAGATTGAGTCTTAGAATTTTAAAGAGCCAGTACATTATTGTTACTATGTCAGTGCATTAAACAATATGATTAAAAATATATAATTGGTAACCATTACATGACCAGATCAATGATATCATACATAGCATAACAGATAAAGTGCATTTTTGACCAGTAACAATCGACAATACTTATAAGCAATAAATTAATTAAAAAACATTTTTTTTTAAATTACTATAAATCATTACATTAAAAATATCCATAAATATAAATATATATAACAATTTTATAACAAAAGGTGTATATAAATAGAGACTTTTTATCCTAGAAATTAGAAAGACAGAGACATCTTATTAGCAACTTGATCATATAAAAAATATATAATTATAGGAATAACAACGGGGTAAACTTGGCATGAAATATAGACAGGGCACCAATAGAATTCATTAATATCCCAAATGATTAATCAGGAACAGTAATTCTATCTTATACAACAATGATTTTTGTCTTCCCAACGTACATTTTGCCACAATTGCACGTTAAGAGATACACAACAAAGCAGGTATTACAGTTACTAAAATGTTTAATATGAAATTCCTTGGTGTGATCTGAATTATAAAAACCATTTCCTCTATCTATGTGCTTGCAAATTTTACACTTGCCACATGGAATACATCCTACTGGTGGGGGAAAAGGTTTTTCAATTTTAACACTTGCTAAAGTGCTAGGTGCTAGTAGCATTTTAAGATTCTATGCCTTTCTATATCTAATTTGAGGAACAGTCGATAGATGAGGAGCCAGGACTGGATCAAGATTAAGTATCGACCAAGGTTTTTTTAAAATATTCTTGATCTGTCCCCTGATTGATTGAAGTCTGTAATTAAAGCACAGTTCAAACTATCCTGTGCCCTAACCGGCTTTTTGTCCCTATAAGCAAGTAAGGAGGACCTCTCTAACTGTTTCGCCCTTTCAAAACTCTGATCTATAATTCTTTGAGGATCATTTCGCTCAGAGAATCTAGATTTATAGACAGACGCTTGATCTTCAAATATTGCCAAATCTGAGCAATTCCGTCTAAGGTGTGTAAACTGAGAGAAGGGGATATTATCCCTCCATTGTTTCAGGTGACAACTCCCGTACTCGAGGTAACTATTAGCGTCCACCTCTTTGAAAAAAGTACGGGAGTTAATCACCGATCCCCCCTCAGGTGGAGCTTCTAACAGTAGGTCCAGGAACTTAATTTTTGTTCCACCAAACTTAGAGGTAAAGCTTAAGCCATAATTGTTCGAATTCAGGCTATGAGCAAATGCCTCAAACTCTTGTTGGGACCCTGACCAGACAATAATGATGTCGTCGATATAACGCTTATACATCTTCACCGACGACATCATAGGATGGGTATTAATAAAGTCCCGCTTCCAGCTTCCGAGATATAAATTCGCGAAGCTGGGAGCGAAAACCGTCCCCATCACCGTTCCCTTGATCTGTAGGTAGTAGGCATCAAGGAATACAAAATAATTTTTCTTTAACACAAATTCGGCACACAGTACCAAGAAATCAACCAATTCCTCAGATATAGTAGGATCAGCAGTAAATACATTTCGAAGCACCTCTAGGCCTTTCTCATGAGGGATTGAGGTGTAGAGGGCTTCTACATCTATTGAACACCATTTAAAATCCTCTTACCATTTTAAATTAGATACTAACTGCAGTACCTGCGTAGAATCTTTAATAAAAGAATCCAACAGAGGAACATATTTCTTTAAATAACAGTCAAGAAATTCCGAAACTCCACTTGTAATATACCCAATCCCCGAGACTATAGGTCCTTCAGGAGGATTGAATCTATTTTTATGGAGCTTGGGCAAATAATAAAATGTAGCCACTCTTGGAAAGTTTTTTAACAGGTATTTATACTCATCATGAGAGATACACTTTCCCTCTAGCCCCTTTGTCAAAAGAGAACTCAATTCAATTACAAAGGAGGGGGTAGGATCGTTTGGAAGCAAGGCATAAGAATCCTTGTCGCCCAGGAGTCTAAGTGCCTCTGTTACATAAGATTCCCTATCCAATAACACGATCCCCCCCTCCCTTGTCTGCCTGTTTTATCACCAATGCTTGGTTGGATGTTAGTTTCTTCAGAGCATCCTTCTCATTTTTATTTAAATTACCACCTACTTTAGGCCAATTATAATCTAAATTATCGAAATCCTTTTTAACTAGTTAACTAGTTCTGTAAAGAGCTCAATATATGGGCCTTTTGACTCTAACGGAAAAAAGTGGGATTTTGGTTTTAGATTAGTACCCCTTGTGATGGGCTGTGAATCGTTGTTCATATTTTTCCCATCCTGTTTCAATAAATGACGTTTTAACGTCAGATTTCTTGAAAATTTCAACACATCAATAGTGAGGTTGAATTTATTTGGGGGGCAAGAAGGTGCAAAAGAAAGTCCTTTTTTCAAAAGACTAATTTCGTTGTCTGACAACACTAATTGGGATAAATTAAAAATACCTGTAACATCCTTTATGCTTTCCTTTTTACGGGTGGACTTATTTGCCCGTTTTCCCCGTCTAATGGTCTTTTTCTTTGTGCAGGCCCCGCCTTCTCTAAAAAATGGTTGGGTGTACCCCCTATAATATCAATGGAGGTCCCCTACCTCGGGGGGTACAACCCTCGTTGGGGTATGGTATTCCCCCAAAAAATGTACCTGTGTTTCAGATGAAGTTCCTGGTTTGGGGGATTCACTATTATTATGTGTCTCCCCCGAAACAGAGAACCTATTTTTCACTACCACAGGATGATTAGCTCCATGGGGGGGTCCAGAACCCACACGAGGTGAGTTTGTTCTACTCTTAGGGAACATATCATTTTTATTCGAATTTTTATGTCTATTTTGGTTTTTCTTTTGAGAATAATTCCCATTTTTAGGACCAACCACAGTCCATTCCTTTTTATTATTACTATTGGACCTTGGCTGATTATTCTTAGGTGCTCTATTAAATGATTTTTTGTTATTTTTATTCCAATCTCTAACTATATTTAAATCATAATCCCTTAAATCCCTTTGGAATTTCCCTCGTTTAGTTTCTATCATTTTAGTCTCAATTTTAGACACCTTCATTTCCATATCTAATTTAGCTTTTAAAAAAGTATTGTCATCTGTTAAGTTATCAAATTTTGCACTTAAATCCTTAATACTAGTTTCTATCAAAGAGAGTTCTTTTCTCTTCTCTCTAATAAGGAGATTCATAAGTTCAATTGAACAGTTATCTAATATTTTAAACCATTCATTTTTAAACCATTCCTGTTCTGTCATATATGCAGGTTCCTTATTTAATCTAAGACCTCTAGGAATTTTATCACATCTAACATAATTTTCCAACAATTGTATATCCCAATACGTTTTGGACTCCTTTATTAGGGTCCTTTCTAGATGTAATAAATTCTCCTGCCAAAGCACATCTATAGGAAAAGCCTCAACTGCAGTAACATTAATCACATTAATTGCATCAAAAAACTTTCTTGATTCCTCTGATCTGAGATCAGACAAGTTCCTGGCTATATATTTATTGTGACATTATATATTAATGATTTTTTATTCATTTCTTGTTTATCTTTTCATACATTGGTCCTGAGGGGTTGAAGAATTTTTAAACAAAGAGACTGAACATTTAATTCTAAGGAAAAGATTTTTTCACTGAACATTTTTTTGAACAAAGGTTTTCTTGAACATTTATTTATATTTATTTATTATTTTTTACTCCATGATATGCCGCTATGTATTTCTGTTTTTAATTGTTGTCAATCATTTATCATTTATTGATTGAGTTCTGTGTATTTAAACAATTAGACACATAATCAGCGCTGTAGCCTACGTTTTAGTATTTATTTCAGTTGTTATTTTGGAGGTTTTCGCACCTTGTTAACGTAGGTCACTGCTGCAGATTTGAAGGGGGCGCTTTAAAGTGGTACACACCCCTTTTCCTTGATATATTTAAATCATAATCGCTTAAATCCCTTTGGAATTTCCCTCGTTTAGTTTCTATAATTTTAGTCTCAATTTTAGACACCTTCATTTCCATATCTAATTTAGCTTTTAAAAAGGTATTGTCATCTGTTAAGTTATCAAATTTTGCACTTAAATCCTTAATACTAGTTTCTATCAAAGAGAGTTCTTTTCTCTTCTCTCTAATAAGGAGATTCATAAGTTCAATTGAACAGTTATCTAATATTTTAAACCATTCATTTTTAAACCATTCCTGTTCTGTCATATATGCAGGTTCCTTATTTAATCTAAGACCTCTAGGAATTTTATCACATCTAACATAATTTTCCAACAATTGTATATCCCAATACGTTTTGGACTCCTTTATTAGGGTCCTTTCTAGATGTAATAAATTCTCCTGCCAAAGCACATCTATAGGAAAAGCCTCAACTGCAGTAACATTAATCACATTAATTGCATCAAAAAACTTTCTTGATTCCTCTGATCTGAGATCAGACAAGTTCTCTGCTCTAAACAACATAATTCTCACAATGCAAAGATACAGTTAATAATATAGCAATAATGTTACCACTTAAAAGTCCAAACTGAGATGCAGCAACCTTGTAACGGAGTTTAGAAGTTCTGTAGCAATAACAGGTGTGCTCAATCAGTCCAGTGGATTATAGTGGTATAGATGGGTTTCTTTAACACCAGATCGTGAGTAGATCACAGCTCCCCTTAGATATGTGTCCGATAACACATAGAAATCTAAAAAGCAAAAGGAGACGGGGGGCGCTTCATGGTGCAATACTCTTTTATTCAAGCAAAAATGTTGCAAAACTTTAAACTTAAAAAATACTGAGGCGTACCAAAGTGAATGGAATCAACACCGTAGTGCATGATTCAGACAAGCATGTGCTGACAATTGCAGCATGAACAATTACCGCTCCCCCGGCAGATGGAAGCCCGGCGTCCCAGGATACACTGACTGCAGAGGGAATCGTTCTGTATATAATTATTAATAACATGTATATTATAACTTATATAATAATGATATATTATATATAATAATAAAAAATAAGATAAAAACAGATATATAATTTACCCTGAAGTGTACATACTCGTGTTGCACACTGCAATATGGCAGCAGTATGTAATATTATCATTATACTGTTGCAGAGTACTCTTGTCCATGTTTCCCCTGCAGCATTCCTTCTTGCTAGCTGATTATCTTACAGCTGGGATGCCCTAGGTGAGGATTTGGCTGTGTGTTTTTAGCAACCAATGGGGATGTGGCTCTCCCTCTAAATAGCTGTCAGCTGATAGCCTCCTTGCATGTCATAGCTTCTAGCATCCTGCTTGTGTATCTTGCCTGCTGATTTCTGATGCAATCTCTGATTCCTGAGTGCCCTGTTTCTGATGTCCTCCTCCTGTGTTAACCTCCTTGTCTGTTTTGATCCCAGTTCCTTGTCTGCTACTTTGTGCGAGTGAGTTTCTGCTGAGTGTTGTGTGTGAGCTCATCTGTGGGCAAAGCCTTCCAGGTTGACTGGGATTTTGTGCTTTAACACCTGCACTCCTGGAGCTGTTTATTACCATATGCACTATAAAACTACACTATTGTGCTTATTATCTGTATTTCTGTCTGTCTGGTAATTAGTGTTTCAGCATTCCAGCATATCTGGTCACTATAGTGTTTAACCTCTCACTTTCCAGACTGATATCTGTGCAAGTCCTGTACTGGTTAATCACCTGTGCTACACCATCTGCACTATGTATAAACGCCAGTCCTATCCTGGTTAACCACCTGTACTACTTTATCTGCACCTCCCTGTTTGTATTCCAGTCCTGCACTGGTATTTGTTTGTCTGGTTCCTACCTCCTCATTTGTACGAGATCGGTCACTGGGGGCTGTGACCTGCTTCTGTTTCGCAGCTAAATCCATCCCCACCATCAGGGGCTCTGGTGCAGGGTTCTCCAGCAAGCTACAATCATCTCCAGGACCAGAGGCAGGCACCATCCACCACTCTTATTGGAGAAGTCAGAAAGTAACAAAATGCTGGAGCGCTTGTGGTACCAGCAGCACACCCTATTAACATAAATAAAACACACCTATATAGCAGCTCTTACTGGGAGGATAAAGATCCCTTATAAGGACAAAACAGAAAAAAGCAATGTAGAGCGCTTATAAGGTCTGTTAATTCAACAGACCTTATAAGCGCTCTACATTGCTTTTTTGTGTTGTGTCTATATAAGGGATTTTTATCCTCCCAGTAAGAGCTGCTGTATATAGGGGTGTTTTGAACTTATGTTATTAGGGTGCGCTGCTGGTGCCATAAGCGCTCCAACATATTGCTATTTTCAGTTCTTTCTCTAAAGTCAGGAGTAGTGCCCATAGACTGCATATGCCTTTATATGGTACACTTTTATTTACACTTGAATTCAGGTCATGAATAAAGCAGAACTCCCAATATGCACCATATATAGGTATATGCTAGATTCTGAATCAACCCCTACATTATTAAACTTTCCTTGTGGAAGCTCTGTATTGTGCTAGTTTAATAAATAAAATAATAATAATAATAATAATAATAATAATAATAATAATAATAATAATAATAAATGTAAAAGAGTTTGTGCTAATTTTCCCTGACAAACTGTAAAAATATATAATTGAAACAGTGTATCTAAGCAGTTTCTATACTGATAACAAATATGCAGTATATCATAATTGGAAACAATATGTAATAACATTTCTCCAGAGATACAACAAATTAAATGTTTACAATATTTGTATTTTTCAATAAAATAAGCAGTAGAGCTATATCAGGAAAAATTCTTTAAATTACAACAAAACAATAATTAAAGAGTAAACAGAAAATAGTAAATATATTGTGTATCCTGTACTTATTACTATTGTTTATAGCAGTTAATATTATGCTGGCAAGCGCCAGCCGGCGGCTAATAGATGTTTTTTGCCGTGATTAGTAATTATCAGCATCAAATGAATGTCAGCAATAAAAAAAGCTCAATACGTGGGTTTAGCAGGTAGAAAAAAAAAAAAGAAAAAGGAAGGGGGTTCCGTTGTTCAAATAAAACAGCACTAGATCACCTCAACGTGTTTCTCAACTAATGTTGTTTCATCAGGAGGAAAACTTTTTTTGTAAACCTGAGTAAGCTAAACTCAGTGGATTCGGTGGCTACCACTTTAACAAAATAACTCCCTGATTACATTGTTGCAAAGTAACAATTTTTTAAAATCTCAGCACAACCATCTGCCTTAGTGGGTTCAATGCAGGTTATAAGAAAGCACTAGCTGCCTGATCAACAGCTAGTCTTTATGTTATTAATCATTTATAATAGTTCCGTTGTTTTTTAATGAAACTTGTTTGTTATGTGTATTAATTTTATTTTTATATCTTAAATAAAAATTATTTCTTAAGAATTAACAGACCTTATAAGCGCTCTACATTGCTTTTTTCTTATTGGAGAAGTGCCAATTTAGGATAGATCACAGCCTCTACTGTGCAAGTTCAGAGCTCTTCTTGCTGTCATGTCCAGTATGTAAGCCCAGGCACTTACAATTTGGGAATGGGGTGTCCAGTCCAGCAACCCCAGGTGTCACCTCTAGTGATGAGCTCCTATGCCCTTCACTCTGCACTGCTGGTCCTCAGTGCCATTATGTCTCTAATTGCGGTGTGCATGCTCCACTTGCCATAATTGGAGTATCTACTCCAGAACTCAGTGGGAGGGTGCGTGCCCCAATTGTTAATGTAAAGATCCTAAACTCTTCATACTCTGTTGTTGGGTCTCCATGCCCTGCTATTTCCAATGTTGGAGCATGTGCCCCTGTGACCTCACCTGTAGCTAAACTCCATAAGTCTATGAGCCAAACTACCCAGTCTGCAGACACTTATCACAGTGCTGCCCAGTCCAAGGTGCCTCACAGAGCTGCCCAGTTTGAGGTGCCTCACAGAGCTGCCTAGCCCAAGGTGCCTCATAAAGCTGCCCAGCATGAGGTGTCCCTGAGTGCTGCTTGTCCGGCCGCCAACCTAAGTGCTGTCCCTGAGGGAGACCCCAGTCCGAGCCATACTGTCACTTAGAGGGACCCCAGTCCGAGCCATGCCATCTCTGAGGGGGATTCCAGTCTGAGCCATGCCGTCCCTGTGGGGGACTCCAGTCCGAGCTATGCCTACCCTGTGGGGGATTCCAGTCTGAGCCATGTTGTCCGTGTGGGGGATTCCAGTCCGAGCCATGCTGTCCCTGTAGGGGATTCCAGTCAGAGCCATGCCATCCCTGTGGGGGACTCCAGTCAGAGCCATGCCGTTTCTGAGGGGGGTGATTTTTCTGCCACATCCATGAAACCTGCACCTACTGTGTCTTCAGAACCTGCAAATCTGAGCCCTGAGCTTGCTCCTCAGACTGGGTAAAATTATTTTTGAGGATCATCATTTCATTGAAGAGGACATAACACAGTTTAATGCCCTAGTGCAATTAATTGTGAACAGAGTGCAAAATTCCACTGATTGGACTGAAAATTACATTGTATGTGCATTATATATGTGTTTTAGGTAGGAGCCCTTAATTTGGGCATGACACCTCGCAAGGAACCAGGTCTAGATCTGTGTGTGATAAGCTTTTTGTTTGCTACGACTTCCGGGCCTTGAAAAAGGAGTCCAGTCGGACCCCGAAAAGGCCGTCGGCCCTTATTTAAGCATGTGATTGGGGACCATCATCCTGCTGGATACCGTATACCTGGATGTTACTGCTATTGATCAAGAAGTGTATCAGCATGCATTGACTTTTGATGGTTCCACCTCCATTTGGGTCTATTTTGCCTTTGTCCCCGTGTGGATTTTTATATTTGGACTTTGTTGTATACTTTTTGGACAGTCTGTGTCCTCTCTCTTCATGATTACTACACTGCCTATTACTATTGGAAATTTACATTAAATATTTTCTACTTTTTTGCATAGTTTGGAGTGCTGGTCTCTGTAATATTGTATTGCAGGTGTCCTTATATTTATCCCCCTGAACCGTGTCACTCCTATTGTTTTTGGACTTTTGCTGGTAGTGCTTGCTATTTGCACACAGTTGCATATGGTACTTGTGTGTGTGTGTGTGTGTGTGTGTGTGTGTGTGTGTGTGTGTATAAAACAGTTTTTTTATTTCACACCAAAA
>WWET01004307.1:50049-91077 GCA_011038615.1 Limnodynastes dumerilii
GCAGTGTCCCCCAATGGACTTAGAGAAATGGATTTTACGGTGAGTAATAAAAATCCTGTTTTCTCTCTCATCCATTGGGGGACACTGCTAACCATAGGGGACATACCAAAGCCGCCCCTAAGGGAGGGAATGCTCTGTAACAGCTGATCGCAAAACTTTGCGCCCAAAACTGGCGTCCTGAGATGCGAAACCTTGTATCTTATACAACCTTGTGAAAATGTGGACAGATGACCATATAGCGGCCCTGCACAACTGTTCCGCGGAAGCGCCGTGACGTGCCGCCCACGAAACTGCAACCGCCCTAGTGGAGTGAGCCCTAAGCCCACCTGGAATAGATCTGGTAGCCAGATCGCAAGCCTGTCTAATTATAAGTGTAATCCACTGGGCATGTAAAGCCTTAGAAGCCGGTCAACCATGTTTGTTAGCTTTGTAAAAGATAAAGAGGTGACCTGTCTTTGATACAGAATTGGTACGGTCCACATAACATTGCAGCGCGCGGACTACATCTATGTAAGGCAAAGAAAAGTCCGAGGCTACTGCTGTGGATAAAAGCTGGAACCACTATGTCCTAAATTAGGCAAGAACTATAAACCTCCCTGGGAATGAAAGAAGGCTTCGTGCGAAGAACCACCCTGTCCGGATGGAAATAAATAAAAATGGGATTACAACTCAAAGCTTTTACTCTGATACCCGCTGTGGTGAGGAAATAGCCAATAGAAACACTGTCTTCCAGGAGAGGTATTTTAACTCAATAGATACAGTGGTTCGAAAAGTTCCTTGTAAAACCAAGTTGAGGTCCCGAGGTTCAAATGGATGAATAAACGGGGGCTGAACGTTCAGTTTCCCCTGCATAAACGATTGAACCTCTCGAAAACCTGCAAGATCTATCTGAAAGAGGATAGAAAATGCAGACACCTGCATCTCTAAGGAAGCCAAACAAAAGGCCCTTCACTAGCCCTGTTTGAAGAAAAGATAACAGATGGGAAAGATTAAACAAGTAGTGTGAAAACACTGTGATTTACACCACCAGGTATAAGACTTCCACACTCCATAGTATTTTGCTGATGAAGAAGGCTTTCTAGCCCTGAATATAGTGTAAATCCCACTGGAAAAGAAACCTCTGGATCTAAGATTCAGGGTCTCAACCTCCATGTCTTCAAAGTCAGCTGACGCAAGCCCTGGCAAAGGATTGGACCTTGAGAGAGAAGGTCTGGACGCAGAGCTAACCGGAAAGGAGGGGCTGCAGACATTGCGAGGATGTCCGAGTACCACGGTTAGCGAGGCCAATCCGTAGCCCCAGTATTTCAGTACTCTCTCTCTCTTTAACCTCTTTAGCACTCTGGGAAATATGGGGAGAGGCAGGAATAGATACACCAGGCAAAAATGCCATCAAACCTACATTGCATCTGTGAATCCAGCGACTCGATCTCTGGCCTACATGCAGCAGCGAGAAACCTTGAAGTTCCTTTGAGATGCCCTGAGATGTATCACTGGAGGATCCCCACGGTGCACTAGAAGATGAAATACCTTCTCGTGCAGAGACTACTCTCCCACCTGATGGGTCTGACGACTGAGATAGTCATCCTCCCAATTTCCGGGCTGTATCAGATATATGGGCAGACAGCCTTCATGGGTAAGTCTTAAAAACTTGAGATCTCTAATGACTAGCCCCCAAAACTACAGACTGGTGACCGTGGTAATTAAGGTTCACTCCCAAGACCGTAGGAAACGACCCTAGTAGAGGAGTGACATGAGTTTTCCTTGTAAGTCTTCAAACGAAACAGGGCGTGTGGAACTGCCTCACAGACCGAGGCCATCGCTCCTAGGAGTCTTTCTTTTTCCAGAAAGAATCTGGTCCTGTTGAAAACTGACAGAATCTTGTCCTCTGGCCTAAAAACTCATTGATGCTTGCTGTTGAAATTAGAACCAAGGACCGCATTCCCTGAACTGGAGTTAGAGATGATTTCTGGAGATTCAGAATCCACTCATTAGATTTCAAGAATCTCCGGGCTATCTCTAGGTACTTGACTAGGATGAAGCAGCAAGTAGCCCATTAACCATAGCAGCAGCATGCCGGTATCTGAACAGGCAACCTGCTGTGTCAAAGGCCTCCTTTGGTCTTGGGGGGTGGCCGAACTGAAAATGATTACCTGCATTGTGAAATGCTACATGTGATGTCCTGCCCCAAAGAGGGGCCTAGAGATAGTCATCTCTCCTTTCCAGCAAGGCCATAAACCCCCCCTGATCCATGCTTATAATGATTGCCGAGATTCCATTCTGAATCTTGGACATTCTATTAAGCTGTTCAGGCTCTTTAGACTTAGGACTAGTCTAAAAGACCTGTCCCTTTTTTTTTTTTTTACCCGAAAAAGATCAGAATAAAAAACCCCCACCTCTCTTCGGTGAAGGGACAGGAACATTTACTTCCGCCCGCAACAGACCCTAAATTCAGAGTAAAAAGGGCCTTGTGTTTAAGTATTGCCATTTGGAATACTAATTGAAACAATCCTCCTTACCCAGGCATTGGGGAGCAGAGCTAGTTATTAAAATGGGACTAACGGAGGGCCCGTGCTGCTGAATTTTATTCAGCAAGCTTAACAACACCTCACTTAACAGGAATCTTGTAACACGGGACCCTCCTCTGGAGGAACTAACTGATCCCTCTAGGATTAGTGAAGGGGGCGAAGGGAAAAACGCAACTTTGTTTGCTTTGTTTTTACGCAAGTAAAAAGAGGTTCTAGCCTCTAACTGTGAACCGAAAAGGGATTCACCCTTCAAAAGACCATAATTCCGATGTGCCTTTTGTAATCAGTGTCTACTAGCAATATATTTTATATAGGGAAGCATACCTTTACTAGCAATATATTTTATTTAGGGAAGAATACCTTTACTAGCAATATATTTTATTTAGGGGAGAATACCTTTACTAGCAATATATTTTATATAGGGAAGCATACCTTTACTAGCAATATATTTTATTTAGGGAAGAATACCTTTACTAGCAATATATTTTATTTAGGGGAGAATACCTTTACTAGCAATATATTTTATATAGGGAAGCATACCTTTACTAGCAATATATTTTATTTAGGGAAGAATACCTTTACTAGCAATATATTTTATTTAGGGGAGAATACCTTTACTAGCAATATATTTTATATAGGGAAGCATACCTTTACTAGCAATATATTTTATTTAGGGAAGAATACCTTTACTAGCAATATATTTTATTTAGGGGAGAATACCTTTACTAGCAATATATTTTATATAGGGA
Organism: Limnodynastes dumerilii; assembly: GCA_011038615.1. Taxonomy (NCBI): domain Eukaryota; kingdom Metazoa; phylum Chordata; class Amphibia; order Anura; family Limnodynastidae; genus Limnodynastes; species Limnodynastes dumerilii. The sequence goes on from WWET01004307.1 coordinate 53,324, forward strand.
AGCATACCTTTACTAGCAATATATTTTATTTAGGGAAGAATACCTTTACTAGCAATATATTTTATTTAGGGGAGAATACCTTTACTAGCAATATATTTTATATAGGGAAGCATACCTTTACTAGCAATATATTTTATTTAGGGAAGAATACCTTTACTAGCAATATATTTTATTTAGGGAAGAATACCTTTACTAGCAATATATTTTATTTAGGGAAGAATACCTTTACTAGCAATATATTTTATTTAGGGAAGAATACCTTTACTAGCAATATATTTTATTTAGGGAAGAATACCTTTACTAGCAATATATTTTATTTAGGGAAGAATACCTTTACTAGCAATATATTTTATTTAGGGAAGAATACCTTTACTAGCAATATATTTTATTTAGGGAAGAATACCTTTACTAGCAATATATTTTATTTAGGGAAGAATACCTTTACTAGCAATATATTTTATTTAGGGAAGAATACCTTTACTAGCAATATATTTTATTTAGGGAAGAATACCTTTACTAGCAATATATTTTATTTAGGGAAGAATACCTTTACTAGCAATATATTTTATTTAGGGAAGAATACCTTTACTAGCAATATATTTTATTTAGGGAAGAATACCTTTACTAGCAATATATTTTATTTAGGGAAGAATACCTTTACTAGCAATATATTTTATTTAGGGAAGAATACCTTTACTAGCAATATATTTTGTTAGCCAAATTTTTATTAAATCATCTATTAAACAAATATTTCAGAGGATTGTAATGTGAAACATAAACATCACTTTCTGAGTGGATGGAATATTTTTTTGAAAAAGCTGATGGTCAGCTCATGCTAGATTGACAGTCATTATTATTATTGTTAGATATTTGTTTTTGTAAATCAATTCTAAATTTGTTTTGATAAAGAAATTTTAATACAAAACAGAGGCATCATGAGAGGAAAGTAATAGTGTAAAAAAACATAAACAATTGGTGTATAACAGACTGGGAGAGGGGTAAGAGGGTCTTGTTCACAGCTTTTCCATCCATCAACAATAGAGTTGATAACCATGTGGTTAAAATAGACCAAGCAGGTTAGGAGGTTAAATATCTGTCTTTTTTCACTTCAATTGATGTGTATTTCGTTCATGACACTATTTGAGGTATGATTTTTACTATGGTCCGTACTTCCCGGTTGGTCCACATTCTGACCCTGGTGACTGGTTACACTTCTACCTGTTGCTTGTGTTCGGTTTGTGTGACCCTTTCTATGGTTATGACTGAACTCCCCGGATAAAGGCCATGATCTAGGGCAGTCGCCTCTCTCTCAGTGCTGCAGACCTGAGCGCCGGGACTCGCGGCTGCCGGGACAATAGTTGAGCAGCGTGGAAGTTCTGTAGAGGTGCTGCCTCTAGGACCCGTCGGCCGCCCTCAGCACTTCCTGCCTCGCTCTCACTCACTCTGCTCCCAGCCTCCGCAGCCGCCGTGTCGCCCCGCTACCTCCCCCGGACTCGCAGGCCAGGCCGGGGACACCATGTGAGAGTAGGCCGCGGCGAGCAGGACCTTCCTTTCTCTGGCCGGGTACAGGTGAGTACGAGGCGGCCGGGGACAGCACCGGGGGGACGTTCCTGTAGGCCCGGGGACTGAGTCAGGGACATGGGCAGCTCCTCTATGGGCACTTCATCAACTTCTTTATGTCCCCATCGGAGTCATAGCGAGAAAGGGTCAGGGACATCACTTATCTAATAACCCCCCATATTAAAGTCCTTGGTGTGTATGTGAAAGCCCCGTGTACCAGGTTATGATGCACAATAAATGTAATTAACGTGTATATGGAAATGTCTGATCAGGCCCTGGGATGTAATGGCCTCCTTGTTATTATCCCCAATCACACGCTCATTAATATGAGATCTGCATGGCTGCCTGGTAGGAGTCGCCTCTCTCACACTTTTACATCTATTAGTATATCCCTTTAATGGTGTGTTTCATGTAAGTTGCTATTTCTTTTTTATTAAACAATATAAAGTTGTGCCCTCTTTTTCATTGTGTTTAATAAGCTCTGCTCACATTGGCCTGTGTGTGCTGTAAACATCCCTCCATGCAGATGTCCTGGCCCTCTCTTATAATGGAGTGCTCTGTTTCCTAAAACAATAGTTTCCCCATCGCTTGTGTTTAAACATATAAGCAGCGCACATCAATGCTTTTAAACCCGTATCTTTTGTTCGATGAAGCTGTGGGTATTGATTTCCACCTTGAGGATTGTTTTGCTGCTTCTAATTACGATTACAACTAATACAAAAGTGGACATTTAACAGGAAAAAAGCTGACAGTGTGCAGGGACATAATAGGAGGGGGATTGAGGTTAAGTACCACATAGTGGTCCAGTCGGATTGCAACAGTGAAAAGTTGTGTGTGTGTGTATATGTATATATATATATATATATATATATATATCTATATCAAACCTTGGCACTCTCCCAGTAAATCCAGTAGGTGTATATAATCCAATAAATACCCCACTGGGGGTATTTATTGGATACACAATAAGCCACTGTATTCAATGTAATCAAATATAATGCACTGTATTCAATATAATCCATATCGGAGCGGCACTCAGAGGATTTGAAAAAAGATTAACTCAGATGTGGGTCTGACATTTCAGTTTATTCAACTGTTTTCAGGGACAAAAATATAACATAAACAGTGAAAAACAAGGCAATATATATCTTACCTAATAACAAGTCACCATCCTTTGTCACAATAGTTACATAGGGCCAGATCCAGAGCTACGTCCGCTAGCGTATTTAGGCTATTCGGAGACATAAAAACGCTATTTTGTATGTACTGCACATGCACGCGCCATATGTTACAGCATGTAACTCTAAACGTACGTACCAGCCTAGTATCAAGAGCGACACCCGTAATTATGCTTCAGATGCAGGATGAGGCATTTCAACCATACAGTATGGGCATGCTAAGGCACTTACATACGTGCAGCCATTACGGCCGACAGTAGTTACGCTTTGAAAAGTTAAGTAGGGTTTGGAATGCATAAAACGGCCAAAGTACGTACGATCGAGGGGAGTGCCTAGGTGAGTGCATAGTAATCACGCTTTCATAAACACGCTACGCACTGAAACGTACCAGCCTAGTATCAAGAGCGACACCCGTAATTATGCTTCAGATGCAGGATGAGGCATTTCAACCATACAGTATGGGCATGCTAAGGCACTTACGTACATGCAGCCATTACAGCCGACAGTAGTTACGCATAATGCATAAAACAGCCAAAGTACGTATGATCGAGGGGAGTGCCTAGGTGAGTGCATAGTAATCACGCTTTCGTAAATATGCTACGCACTGAAACGTAAAGGGAACATAGGTCTGGATCCAGCCCATAGTTCATAATATTAACAAATACCATTTAACTCGAGTCTCATTTAGGCCCTTTGGACTCAGACTATCTAAAGTGAATATGCAGAATGCTGCTTTTATACTTTTATACTTTATTATTTCATTTATGTATTGATCTACTACTTTGCATCCAGTAATCTTGGTTATTAAGGCTTTCTAGCTGAAAAGGGTAGTGGTTAGGGTTAGGGTTAGGGTGCTGGGCTAGAAATGGGTGCATCACAACATCACATATTTGGGGATCCGTTGGCTAAAAATTCTGTTAATTTATTCTCTCAATTCTTTTGAATGGTTGCTGCTGAGTTGGAGGGTCTGCTTGTCAAAAACAAAGATATCCAGTCTCTCAACCTATTAGATGACTTGTAGATGTAAGAGGTTCCTATTTATCATTAGTGTAGTGGAAAAAAAAAAATCATCTTTCAAAATTAAGTAATGTACCTCCATCCATCACATTATTTCTGATCTTGCTGAGGTAACATGGCACTGCTTTCCCCAGCTCTTCCCATTTTGGGCACATAGTATTAATCTATTTTCAATATAGAGTTAACTGTTTATGGTCTTCAGAGATTCTTTTGACTTGTGTTATTCACTCTAAAATTCTGTGCCCAGCTTCACAAGTGTTCAAACTTTTGTAACTTATATACTTGTATTTTTTTTTTACTTTTATCTCTTATGTATGTCGGTTATTCCTTTGTACCATTGTTGTCAAAGATTGCTGTGGTAATGCAGTGTATGGTACTAATAATATTATAAAAAAATATATATATTGAGCACACTGGATGGCCCACTACATTTTTGGTTTCTTTGACTACCTAAAAACTATCAATATTCATCAATATTATAAATGTGGCAGTGATCTGACTGACTACACATGTCAGGCATGAATTCAGATTGACATATTAGGGTTGTAAAATAACAGCAGCAGTAATGGCAGAAGTGTGACAAACGGTGTGCAGAAAATTACCAGCAAAATCAGAAGTAATGAAAAAAATCTTGGTAGAAGCCAAAACAGAGATATTAAGTCTGCACACAGGAATATAGGAACAACAGGACAGCCCAACAAGTCCAAATTTGAAATAATTACATAAATACAGTCTTTAAAGTTGGCAGGAGTAGATGCTTTTCTTGATTCAAACTCCAGACTTGTAAGAGAACAATAGATATTGACGTGGAACTATGACAGTACCATATGAAGAATTTTATAATGGTAAGAATCTTTGAAGGTAATTAGTTAGTTACGTTACAACGCGTAGCGTATTTACGCTAGCGTAATTACTATGCACTCCCCTAGGCACTCCCCTTGCTCGTAAGTACTTTGGCCATTTTACACTGCCTAAACCCTACCTTAACTTTTCAACACGTAATGGATTTACATATGTGACGGCCAAACCCAGCCCATACTGTCTAATTTAAATGCCTGCCCCGCCTCCAAAGCGTAACTACAAGTGTCGTATTGATGCCCCCGCCCATTGATTCGTATTTACACTCATGGTACGTACGTTAGGAGTTACGTGGTATAACATCTGCCGCACGCATGCGCAGTAATTATAAATGGGTGAAATTACGTCATCGGCTAGCGTAAACACGCTAGTGTGCTTTGTTAGGATCTGGCCCATTATTTTTATAAATTATAATTATTTAACCTTTTTCTCTATTCTAATTATTTTGTTGTATTAATCGCATTTTATTAACCATGCAGATCATAAAACAATATTTCCCCTTGTATCTTTTATCAGTTTGGATTGTTTTCTCCATGCACTCTTCACCCTTTTTAAGGGACATTATGAAATACCAAGAGAAGAAGAATGGGTGTTTTCAGATATGGACTTACTTCATACAGTTGTCTCCCCAGCTATACGAATGTCCCTGAAGCTTCATCAAGTAAGTGAAATTATATTTTACAATGTTTACTTGCTGCCACATTACAGAATTACAGGTATAAAGGTCTTGACATAAGAGACAAGGCTAACAAGCCATAATAAGGGCAGATGCACCAAGACATTGTATTAATTGATTAACATTAATTAGCTAAACAACTCACATGTTATTCTTATGCTGACCATAAATCTGACATGTTACTAGTGGTTGTGGGCCGTATGCATAGCTCCAACCGCGTTGCATTTGCGGCCGGAGTTTTCAGAAAAATGCTACTGTGCATGCGCAGTAATTTTGTAATATAATCTACGTTACTTCTTGCAACGTAGATTGCGTATACGCTGTCTTTGAAATGCTGTCTCGTCGGAAACTGACAAAAAAACACAGCAGTTGGTTGTGCAGTTTGCTGCTATTCATCTGTCAAAAGACAGATAATCATAGTGGCGAACTACACATAGGGAATATTACATATACCTTTTTTGTTAAATTAAGTTCCAACAACTTTAAACCTAATGTATAAAGAAATATTTAGACTTGTCAAAGTAAATCACACAAAGAAGAGGCAAGGGTCTTGTTGTCAAGAGTTATAAAGTAATGCAACAAGTTTCTGTGATCCATATAGTTTCATTCAAACTTGTAATACATGACATGTAATGTTCACTGAGGTAAAGTCACTCATAGCAAGGGACATATCTGAGTTTAGTAGCGGTCGAAGTCCCCGCTTAGAAAGATGTTATTGCGAAATAGGGACAGCCGAAAGTTCAATTTCGGCTGTCTCTATTTCGAATACCCATTTAATTCATAATTTTATATTCAGAATGGGTGAGTATGCCTATTGCATACTCACCCATTCATTTTCATAAAAAATGTGAAAACGTAGCTGCCATTAAACCAGCCGCTAGACCCGCCTCTTCAGTGGATCACCAAGAAAGGTGAATAAGCTCTCTGGAGACTTTGGGGAAGGGAAGGTTAGTGTTAGGGTCAGGCTGTGGGGAAGGGAAGGTTAGGGTCAGGCTGCCGGGAAAGGAGGGTTAGGCTACAGGGAATGGAGAGTCAGGGTCACGCTGCGGGGAAGGGAAGGTTAGGGTTATAGAAGGGGAGGGTTAAGGTTAGAATTAGGGGAAGGGTTGGGGTTAGTTTTGCCACTTAACTTTCGGAGCACTGTGTTTGTTGCTCTGGGGATCAATTGATATGCCTCATTGAGACATAAGCAATCAATATCCCAGCCAGTTGGAAACTGGTTGGAAGAAAAGTGCCCTATTGGAATAGGGCCATTCTAATCGGGGACCCACACCCATTTAGTAATAAATGTTTAGCAGATACTGTATATCTAGAGAGAAGGAGACACAGTGATACAACGCACTTATATTAATATATTCAGAAGAGTTTTAGTAGATGTAAGTTCCGCTGTGTACATTTTTCTTCTATATAAGATAAGATATAAGATTATTTAAGATAAGGACTTTAACTTTTTTGTGAAAGAGTTATTATTGTTCTTATCACAAAACTCTTGAATAATCCTGTGAACAGCAAATTCTTCACAATTGTTCCTTTTTTATTTCTCAGTAGAACATGTAATAAAAGAGGGGAAAGTAAGGGGGCAAATCCAGCATATAGATTGTTTGGATATGTGATCAAAATAACGTAAGTAATCATACTCACCAATTTTACTTCTTGGGTTATCATTGTGTCATATAAAGATGATCCTCTCCAGAGGACTGTGTTTTTATTTCACAGGTATCCTTTCAGTCTTATATCTTCAATCACTCTTTCTCTTCCCAATGTTTTCATGTAATCAGAGAACTGCAATAGTGTAACACCTTACTATATTCAGAAGGGTTATAAGACAAATATGCTTACAATAGGGTTTCTTGGGTTTTATGCATCAAATAAAAAGTATGCTCTTGGTGGTGAGTTTTTAAATGAAGAGTTTTTCTTTCTTCAATGTTTTCACATAAGAATAAAGAAAAGAGAACAGCAATAGCAGCACTTTACTATATTCTGAACAATTATGTGGTAAGTATGCTTACAATAACGTAGCTTGTGTTTTGTGCATCAAATAAAAAGTATCCGCTCGTTTGTACACTTTCAAATGGAGAGTTTTTCTTTCTTCAACATTTTTACATAGTAATAGAAAAAAGAGAAAGCTCGCAATACTGTGACACCTTTCTATAGGTCAGGGGGACTCATGTAGACAGCAACATTGTATGAAGTTTTACAAAATTTTAAGAATTAATATTTCATTTAAATCAATTGATACATTCTTTATATGGAGAGGAGTCACAGACGTGAATACTTCTTACTTGAAATAGTAAGTCCAAGTTAGGAGCACTCAGAAGATCCAACCCATAAGGGTTACAATAGTTCCTTAGTTCAAATGTACAAATTGTTCCACTTTAAAAAGAATAGTAGGCTATATCCTTGGCACCAGATCCTTTTGAAGACCGCGTCTTCCCCTCATGTATTATCATGTATTATTGGACACCTCTTTGTCGGTCTATACCAATCTAGAAAGAATTAGAAAGAGGCCGCTTCATGGTGCTGGTAACATTTTATTTAAAGACATGCAATATTAAAATGTATAAAAAAGCACAATTAGCAGCATACCACAATGCGCTCTCAAACTTGATAGCTAAGATAAACAGCCTTGCAATATAAGTACCGCTGGGAGGAGCAGCCATCAAGGCTTTTAGTTCTCCAACAGAGTCATGTGTGCCAACTCCTTTCCTTGTCGGTATAATTGCCAAATCCCACCTTTACACGTTTCACCGGAAATGACTTCATGAGGATATGTGCCTGTTTACTCAGCACCCTTCAATAGATATAGTTCCATGTGAAACTGTCAGTTTCACTACTCAATACATAGAAAGTCAAAGTATAATACAAACAGATATTTCTGATATTCTATAAAGATCAAAAAGTTCTAGAAAATATAAACCTATTACCTTGATGTTGTTATGAAAGGTCTCATTTAGACCATGTGGAGTCATAGGGTCTGATTCAGACCTACTATGTTGCGCTTAGCGTACTAACACTCAGTGTATCATCGATGCACTCCCCCCAACACTCCCCTTATCCCGGCATAATTACACACTGTTACGCCGACTGAAGTCTACCCTAACTTCAGTCGGCATAACAGAGTGTAATTTCGCCAGGCACCGAAGCGCAACTACCGAACCCTGCCCTCCCTTCCTCATTTCCCTGCCTCCCCCCTCCTACCTTTCCTAACTGCAGCTTAGTTACAGAGAGGAATGCCCCCTCAACCATAACTATGTTGCAGTTACGGATGCCCTATCCTCATTCAAGAAAATCCCTTACTAGGCCGGGCAACATCTGCCCGTCACATGCACAGATCGGATAAACAGCTACAGTTACAGTTACAACGGGCATAGGTCCGGATCAGGCCCATAGTTTTTAAAGTGCTAATCCAATACATCTCCTGTTGAAGGAGTCGTTTTACCCTATCTCCACCTCTTTTCTCTTTCTTCACCTGCTCTATCGCTTTAATTTTCATGGAGTCTGATTTTGCTCCATGGCAATAAAGGAAGTGTCTTGGTAAGCTATGATTTACCACTTTATTTACCACATTTCTGTAGTGTTCTAATGCGTAAATTTTAAAAGGTCTTTTTGTTTTTCCCACATATCCCAACCAACATCTGCATTCAATTAAGTATACGACGTGGGTGGAATTACAATTGAGGTAAAAGATTTTATTTTATAAACTCCTGCCTGAGCTTTACTGGAGAAGGTCTTATGTTCCTGATGTGAAAAACTACACATTTTACAGGACTCACATGGATAATAGCCTTGTGGTCTTACTTGATGTATAAGACCTAAGCTGCTTCTTTGAAGATTCGCAACCGAGAGGATATTTTTTATTTGATGCATAAAACCCAAGCTGCATTATTGTAAGCATATTCACCAAGTCTTCGAAATATAGAAAACTGTCACAATATTGCAGTCTCTCTCTTTTTCTATTCCTATGTGAAAACGTTGAAGAAAGAAAAACTCTCCATTTGAAAGTATACAACCGAAAGGATACTTTTTATTTGATGCACGTTATTGTAAGCATAATTACCACATAATATACAGGTGTATACGATGGCTTAGCCCCTCTTTCTTTCCCCTCTTTTATTACATGTTCTACTGAGAAATCAAAAAGGAACAAATGTGAAGAATGCTGTTCACAGGAGTTTTGTTATAAGAACGATAATAACTTTTTCATAAAAAAAAAAGATATATATAGATTATATGTATATATATATAAAATAAAGATTTACACAATGGAACTTACCTCTACTAAGACTCTTCTGAGTATATTAATATAAGCGCTTTATATTACTACTTCTCTCTATACATTGTATATAGTCTGTTTCAGTCTATCTATCTTGGGATCTTTTGGGATATCCCTAAGACACACTACTTAGCTGCTATTTATTTTCAAGAGAGCGCAGAGATTTTATCATACTATACCTTTTTAGATACTGTATATCTGTCCATTTGTTATCCACATAATCTTATACTTCAGTTTTGAAATTACCAGCATGTGCAAGTTGTGCATAATGATTTGTGTATGTCTGTAACAGAATCAGTTTGCCTGTCCAGAGGAATATGAAGATTCTCCAGTACTTTATGAAGCTATTCATGCATTTGAAGAAAAAGTTGTCATTTGTAGTGAAGAAGATCCGGCTTGGAGGTCTGCTATATTGTCTAATAAAGAACAACTACTAACTTTGAGGCATGTGGTTGATGAAGGGAGAGATGAATACAGTGTCATTATGCTTCACAAAACGTACCTCAGTTTCAAAGTTATTAAGGTAAAACTTAATTAATAGTTTTAATTTTATTTTCATATGCTTTTGATCTTATGAAATCAGATACAGAGATAACATTTTCTTTCTTGGCTGCATTTTTGTTTTGCATTGCAATTTCTGGGGTTTATGAATCAGCAGGTTTATTGATGAGATCAGGGACCATATTCACACTTAAGAAAGCTTTAAATAGGTGCGGATAAGCATGATCCACACCTAACTTAAAGCTCCCTCTCACGCCACCTCCCCCTTTTTTTAAGTACCTAGGGCACTTAAGATTGCCCTAGGGCTTCCCTAACTCGCTATTTATATTTTTCTTCTTAAGAAGGAGAATACGAACAGTGTTTCTCCTACCCTGCCCTCCCCGGTTCCTTTCCATACCTCCCCCCACAAACTTTTCTTATAGCATCCCAGAGACCTCCATGGCATGCCTCTTTCTTATTTATAAACTACGTGTGGACAATCTACGTACCTAAATGGTACATATATTGCGTAAATGACCTACGCATAAGTAGTAGGTAACTTCTTAAAAGACTGTACTTAAGAAGCAGGTGCTTCTTAAGTGTGAACACGGTCCCAGGTGTACAAGGAAAGCCAAATAAGATAAATTGAAGTTAGGCTGAGAATACAGTGGTGGGTTTTCTGACATTTATTATGCCAATCACACAATAATCGTCAGATAGCTCTGACATCTTACCCGTGTGTACTGTCCCATGATGCTGCAGAATTTTCTGAAATTACATCGCAATGTGGGATTTCATTTTTGGGAGCTCTTAATTTTAACTGATCAACCATTTCTCAGTGTTTTCAAAATTTGTGTGTACTGTGTCACAACATGTTAACAACAATTACCCTTTCCTGTTCCTGCCATTTAACTGTCTTTCTTGGAATGCATAGCAAATCATGCTGGGTAGGATCAGATGTTGCTAAAACACCAGTTTGAAGCCAGCATAAGTAACAATGCACTGTAACAGAGGAACAACAGAATTCACAAGAAGCAGAAAATGCAGGCGAGCAAGACACAAGGATTATGAACAGAAGCTAAGATAGATCACAAGAAAGCAAGCACAGGGAATAAGTACAGGTTGAGACAAGGAAGCTGCAACAGAGAATAGCAACAATAGAAACACAAAGAGTCCACAGCATGTCAGAGGCACAGGGAGTCCACAGGTAATGTCACATATGACAACCGCACAAGAAGTCCATGGGTAATGGCAGGTATGTAAGAGACACTAAAAGACTGGTAACATACAAAGTCCTGGGTTGCACACAGGGTTGGCAGAAGTACACAGAGGTTCCTTAGTCCAAGGGTGCACCCAACAGTGGCGCACCCAGGGGGGGTTTCCAGTTGCCCAGAAACCCCCTTTTACATCCTGAAAGAAAAAAAATGAAAGTAAAAATAAAACATTTGTGTAGTGAGCGGCTGCCGATCAGTGTATGTTAGGATCAGCGCTCTGAGACTGTCTCCTCCATTGGTAACAGAAATGCTGCTGCAGAAGGTGTCTTACAGAAAAACAGTGAGTGTGCTGTGCATAACATACACAGAGCAGTCGGCAGTGTGCTGGCTGCTCTGTGTATGTTACACTCGGCACGATCACTGTCTTCCTGCAAGACAACATCTGCAGCAGCATTTCTGTTACCAATGGAGGAGACAGTCTCAGAGCGCTGATCCTAACATACACTGATCGGCAGCCGCTCACTACACGAAATGTTTTATTTTTACTTTCATTTTTTTTCGTTCAGGATGTAAAAGGGGGTTTCTGGGCAACTGGAAACCCCCCCTGGGTGCGCCACTGTTGGGTGCACCCTTGGACTAAGGAACCTCTGTGTACTTCTGCCAACCCTGTGTGCAACCCAGGACTTTGTATGTTACCAGTCTTTTAGTGTCTCTTACATACCTGCCATTACCCATGGACTTCTTGTGCGGTTGTCATATGTGACATTACCTGTGGACTCCCTGTGCCTCTGACATGCTGTGGACTCTTTGTGTTTCTATTGTTGCTATTCTCTGTTGCAGCTTCCTTGTCTCAACCTGTACTTATTCCCTGTGCTTGCTTTCTTGTGATCTATCTTAGCTTCTGTTCATAATCCTTGTGTCTTGCTCGCCTGCATTTTCTGCTTCTTGTGAATTCTGTTGTTCCTCTGTTACAGTGCATTGTTACTTATGCTGGCTTCAAACTGGTGTTTTAGCAACATCTGATCCTACCCAGCATGATTTGCTATGCATTCCAAGAAAGACAGTTAAATGGCAGGAACAGGAAAGGGTAATTGTTGTTAACATGTTGTGACACAGTACACACAAATTTTGAAAACACTGAGAAATGGTTGATCAGTTAAAATTAAGAGCTCCCAAAAATGAAATCCCACATTGCGATGTAATTTCAGAAAATTCTGCAGCATCATGGGACAGTACACACGGGTAAGATGTCAGAGCTATCTGACGATTATTGTGTGATTGGCATAATAAATGTCAGAAAACCCACCACTGTATTCTCAGCCTAACTTCAATTTATCTTATTTGGCTTTCCTTGTACACCTGGGACCGTGTTCACACTTAAGAAGCACCTGCTTCTTAAGTACAGTCTTTTAAGAAGTTACCTACTACTTATGCGTAGGTCATTTACGCAATATATGTACCATTTAGGTACGTAGATTGTCCACACGTAGTTTATAAATAAGAAAGAGGCATGCCATGGAGGTCTCTGGGATGCTATAAGAAAAGTTTGTGGGGGGAGGTATGGAAAGGAACCGGGGAGGGCAGGGTAGGAGAAACACTGTTCGTATTCTCCTTCTTAAGAAGAAAAATATAAATAGCGAGTTAGGGAAGCCCTAGGGCAATCTTAAGTGCCCTAGGTACTTAAAAAAAGGGGGAGGTGGCGTGAGAGGGAGCTTTAAGTTAGGTGTGGATCATGCTTATCCGCACCTATTTAAAGCTTTCTTAAGTGTGAATATGGTCCCTGATCTCATCAATAAACCTGCTGATTCATAAACCCCAGAAATTGCAATGCAAAACAAAAATGCAGCCAAGAAAGAAAATGTTATCTCTGTATCTGATTTCATAAGATCAAAAGCATATGAAAATAAAATTAAAACTATTAATTAAGTTTTACCTTAATAACTTTGAAACTGAGGTACGTTTTGTGAAGCATAATGACACTGTATTCATCTCTCCCTTCATCAACCACATGCCTCAAAGTTAGTAGTTGTTCTTTATTAGACAATATAGCAGACCTCCAAGCCGGATCTTCTTCACTACAAATGACAACTTTTTCTTCAAATGCATGAATAGCTTCATAAAGTACTGGAGAATCTTCATATTCCTCTGGACAGGCAAACTGATTCTGTTACAGACATACACAAATCATTATGCACAACTTGCACATGCTGGTAATTTCAAAACTGAAGTATAAGATTATGTGGATAACAAATGGACAGATATACAGTATCTAAAAAGGTATAGTATGATAAAATCTCTGCGCTCTCTTGAAAATAAATAGCAGCTAAGTAGTGTGTCTTAGGGATATCCCAAAAGATCCCAAGATAGATAGACTGAAACAGACTATATACAATGTATAGAGAGAAGTAGTAATATAAAGCGCTTATATTAATATACTCAGAAGAGTCTTAGTAGAGGTAAGTTCCATTGTGTAAATCTTTATTTTATATATATATACATATAATCTATATATATCTTTTTTTTTTATGAAAAAGTTATTATCGTTCTTATAACAAAACTCCTGTGAACAGCATTCTTCACATTTGTTCCTTTTTGATTTCTCAGTAGAACATGTAATAAAAGAGGGGAAAGAAAGAGGGGCTAAGCCATCGTATACACCTGTATATTATGTGGTAATTATGCTTACAATAACGTGCATCAAATAAAAAGTATCCTTTCGGTTGTATACTTTCAAATGGAGAGTTTTTCTTTCTTCAACGTTTTCACATAGGAATAGAAAAAGAGAGAGACTGCAATATTGTGACAGTTTTCTATATTTCGAAGACTTGGTGAATATGCTTACAATAATGCAGCTTGGGTTTTATGCATTCTCTAGACCCATATATTAGGGGTCTGGGGATGGCACACTACAGAAAGTACATATTGGGTATATTAGGGGTAAGGAATTAGCACATACTATAATATTTAAAGGGTATACTAGGGGTCTTGAAATGGCACACTATATACTGTATACACTAATATAACTTGTACATATTATATGTACCATTACCAAAGCCATAATCTACCCAGTATATTTTTTATATAGTGCGCCCTCTCTATAGCACTAATTTACTCCACATGTATTACAATAATGTGGAAACCCCCCTTTAAAAATCCTGCGTTTGCCACTGCCCAAAGTTGACAAAAGTGCACATAGAGTCCTGGGGCCAGACCTGAGGCCAGATTTACTAAAGGGTAATTTAAATTGGCCTAAAAAATTGCTGAACATCGCTGTAGTTTACCAGTGATTTTTTTTTTTAATTCTGAATTTACTAAGGGGTGGGTTTTTCCTATAGATTTTGAAACTACAGCAATGTTTGGCGATTTTTAAGAGTTTATTTGCCATGATTAAGCTTGAAATCGCAGCAAATGAACCCTTTAAAAATTTGCCAGACATGACTGTACAATCATATTATAGTTATTTAATCTTTAATGGATTCAAAACTAACTTTCAATATTACTAATTACTGCAGCATCATCCCATTAACCCTTAGCATGCTGTGGCATCTAGTACAATAAGGCACAGCATGCCCTTGTATTGCTCTGCATGCTGTACCTTATAGTACCCTGTACCATTTAGTGGCAGCATGCCAAGGGTCAAATGCATGCTGCCGCAAAATAAATAATTAAATAATCAGCCCCGAATCAAATAAAAACATATGTCCCGCACATATTAAATAATTACTTAATATGGCTCCATCATAAATAAATAATATGGCCCGATACATAAATAAACACATGCCCGATACATTAGTAAATACATTACTGTAATAAATTAGTAAATATAACACATGCCCGATCCATACAAAAATACACTTGCCCCGATACATAAAAAAAATACATTACTACAATAACTTAGTAAATATAACACATGCCCGATCCATACAAACATACACTTGCCCCTATATATTAGTAAATACAACACATGCCCGATCCATAAGTAAACAAAGCACTTGCCCCGATCCATAAATAAATACAACACATGTTCGATCCATACAATAATAAAACACTTGCCCCGATCCATAAATAAATACAACACATGCTCGATCCATACAATAATAAAACACTTGCCCCGATACATTAGAAAATGTAACACATGCTCGATCCATACAATAATAAAACACTTGCCTCGATACATTAGAAAATGCAACACTTGCGATCTATAAATAAACCAAACACATCCCCAATCCATCAAATATAATAAACTTGCTCCAATCCATTAATAATTTATAGTACATTTACCAGCATGTCCATGGATGGCAGGGCATGCTGGCACTTGGAGAACCACAATCACCAGCATGCCCTGCTATCCAGTGTCCACAGGGCCATGTTAATGGTTAATATCCCCATAGTAATTAGAATAGATGACAGGGCCAGCCAGTGTAATGTTGGGAAAAAATGTACAGTAAAAAAAAAACAAAGAAAACAACTTACCTTTTCTGCTGGGGTCCAGCCTTCTAAGCTTTTAATCTGGTGGGTGGGGTCTTGGCAAAAAAAAATAACCCTTTGGTCACGTCGCAAACTATGTCCTTCTAGCATGACAGTTCAACTCATTGGGGCACTCTGTCAGCCATGGAGATCACGTTTGAAACGTGATTGAAGGGCTGGTTCTTATTCTAGCAGTGCAAGTGTCCTGAGTCCTGAAACTGAGCCAGGTAATGCCTGATACCTAGCTCATGAGTCAAATCTGAAGCATCACTAGATATAAGTGAAACTGCTGCAAAATGGCAAAAAAAAGTCTGGTGACCTGCGTCTCTGACTAACCTCAGAAACGCAGGTTGGAATGTGACAGTGACTCATCAGAAAAGAAATGACATTTCTGATAGGGCTGAGTTGTGGGACTTCTTATTACAATTTACAGGCTAGGCACAAGTTCAGAAAACAGCACAACCAGCAACAGCTGACAACGAAACACTTCCAACACCATTTAAAAAAAAAAAAATGCATGCAAGCACAGCACCCAGAACATCAGAGGAAGATCCAGCACCTCCACCAAAGAAAACAAGATCACAGAGTGTGGCCACACAAGAAACCAAAGGAGGTAAAAAGACCAGCAAAAAAAAATACAATACCTATCATGGAAATATGTTTGAAACATGGATAACGCGTTTTGTCCAGAACTTAGGATTTCTTCAAAGCGATTGCTTTTTCAATCGCTTTGAAAAAGCCCTAAACTCTGGACGAAACGCGTAAGCGAATTTTTTAAATTGAGAACTCAAACTGTGGACTATTTCATAGAAAATTTATAGGAGTTACCATCCGTGGAAGCTATTAGAGGTACGTGACACCAAGGGTTTGCCACCCGTGGAGAGACTACCAGTGTCACCTAACCTCATATAAAAAGGTGTAGCAACTAACATCCACGCTACACACCTTTGAGCCTTCCCCCCCACCCGTCTCCTGAGCGAAGCTGTGTTCACGGCACTGAAGCCGTTAGCTTCTGAACTACTAACTCACATAACCTCTTCCTGGAAGCGGGTACCGGAGGGATCACATCTCCCATCGCGGACACCAGGAAAGTGTGAGTACCACCTTGTGTATTGAAAAACACCTACTTTGGATCAGCTCCAGCCTTGTTGGGCAGATTATGGGACTGTACTAATTCTGTGGACACTGATCACCTATAGCTCAAGAAAGAGCCATTTATGAGAGTGGATCCTAATATCACCAAAGTGTTGAAGTAGTTGGTTGTGAAAAGACTTGTGTTTTTTTTTTATCAGGGGACTGCGCACACTTCCCCCCAGATGGCAGCTGATTATTTATTTTATTTTATAAGTAAATTACTTTTTACTGTCACTCCATAATTTGTTACATTTTTGGATTTTGACAATATAAAATAGCACCCATAATTTTTATATTATATGAAGGGCTTTATCAAAATTTATGATTTGATGTTAATTAGTGAGGGGTACATTTCCAAATATCTTTACAAACTTTGAAAACATTGGTCATTTAAAGAAGTGTGCAGATTTATTTGAAAAACTAATTTAACTGCAGCTTTAAACCAATAATGTACATACCTTAAAAATAAGTATGGATCACATGATTACGGAACTCAGATCCAGACTGGGAAGAGGTAATGTTATGCAGCTGATATTCTGGCAGAGGAGGATCTACATCTGTGTCAGCCCCAATCTCAAAAGGTATCCCATGTCTCACCGCGATGTTGTGAAAAATACAACACAGAGCGACAATCTCGCATACCTTACCGGGCGCATACATAAGAGATCCCCCAGACCGGTCCAGACACCTTAACCTAGATTTTAAAAGGCCAAAGGTGCGTTTGATGACCTTCTTGGTGGCCGTATGTGCGGTGTTGTAAGTGATCTCGCGCTCTGTGCTGGGGTTCAACATGGGCGTCAGGAGAAAGGGCCTCTGAGGATACGCACTGTCACCTTTAATAAACAGACAATAAATATATGATTAGAACACTGTAATACAGACATTACACAGCATAAAGATATATGTAACATTAACATACCTAATAGCCACGCATGACTACTACCATTAGCATGCTTCTCCTCTAATTTTTGCCAAATTGTGGATTGCCGCATCACAAAGCCATCATGGTTGCTGCCTGGATACTTAGCAACCACGTTCCGAATAAGGAGGGATGAGTTATATATCATTTGGACATTGATGGAGTTTAAATAAATAGAAGAGTTTCCACCCCTAGGGACCAAGGCAATATGTGTCCCATCCACAGCCCCTATAACATGTGGTAAACCAGCAATGGTTGAAAACTGCTGTTTAATCTCCATAAGGGCTGCCTCATTCAATGGCATATGAGAATAAATTGGGGCAAGCTCAACAGGAATGCCCTCAAAACCGAATCCAGGACACGGCTGAATGATGACTGGGACACTCCTGTTGCACAACCAATGACACGTTGTTAGGAGCCCGAGGCACATAACTGTAACACCGCCAAGAGTTTTATTGATGTACGTGACATGACATTTGAAGTCAGGTCAATCTGCACAAGTGAAAGAGTTTCCAAGATGATATGCGGTGACAGGCGATATATGCGCCTGACCTCATCATCAGTCACATAAAAAGAGGCTGACATGTGGCCTATAGATGCGCTGACGAGTCCTCAGGGGATGATGAGTACGCAGACGAGGTTGCCTCCTCTGTAGCTGTGCCTCTTCCACAGCTGGTGCCAGCCAAAAACTATAAATGTAAAAAAAAAAGTACAATAAAAAAAAATACATTACTAATGTAGCGATTAAGAATGATTCACATCTGACTTGCTCTCCCCACGGGAACCCCTTAAAATATGGGCGGGCCCCTTAAAGGCCTGGAGGAAAGATGGTCCAGACTTGGAATTCCCTGAACTCCCATTTGAACATCACGATAAAGTCATGAGAGCCTTAGGCTCATCCCAACTACAAGAGATACAATTCAAAATTACTAACAGGGTTTATATCTCCCAGGCACAATGGAAACACATGGTACTGGAAGAGTCCGGTCACTGTCCCAAGTGCCGCGCAAGCAATGCCACGCTCATACATAACATCTGGGAATGTGGTAAAATTAGAAAATTCTGGGATAAAGTTGTTGCTTTCATTAACTCCATTTTCAAATGCCGTCTCACCAAAAACTTCCTGGCCCTGATTTGGGTTAATTTCTCTGAGTGGGCATCGATCCCGCTAATTAAACCGAACTTAACTCTACTTGCTAATATAGTCACTGTAGCTAAAAGAGCCATACTGCAAAATTGGATTAAAAAATCTCCCCCATTCCTCAACTCAGTCAAGCAAATGATCTTGGAGTTAATATATATTGACAGACGTGCAACGCTTCCCGATGTCGATACTGGTGTAGGTACATTCTATAAAAAATGGGGCGTATATATTGAACACCTACCGATGGACTTACAAACCCATGTTATGAAACCCTTTGTGGATACTTCTTGGTATCTTACCAGAAACCTTTTCCTCTGATTCAGGGACGACAACTCCTATTAGACCAAGTAGGGATATGTTCAGGCGAACGTGGTGCACGGCCGATGGTGTTTCTTGAGATCCTTAATGTTCAGAGTTTTTCTATCATTGTTTATATTTAGGTCAATTCTGTTTAGCATGACTTAATTTCAATGTCTTACCTAGCAACCACCTTGTTACGCTGCTACTAATACCAGGACTAATGCTTGTATAATTGCTTTACTGCTGTGTAATTTGATTGTACATTATCATCTTATTCTGTTAAGATGTTTAAGCCCGGACAATGTAACAAACTTAAGATAAAAAAAAAAATCACAAAAGCTCAATAAAAAGTTTATTAACAAAAAAAAAGAATGATTCACATCTACCATATTTTTCAAAACATATATACTGAAATTAAACATTGATTGTTAAATAAACACACACACACAATAAGATTAAAAAAAATCACCAAATAAAATACAAAATAAAAACTTACTACAACCAGCTCATCATTACGTTGCATCTGTTAAATAAAAAAAAATAAAAACATTGATGAATAATAACATTGATTGTGTTACAAATTAAAAATCTTATGGTAACTAGACAAATTGAAAAGTGTACATGTTTGGCCATAAATTACTACAAGCATTTTGAAATAAGGATTCGTGTTTTTTTTTATAAAATGAACCTACTTATCATAACACAAAAAAACATAAACATAAAATATAAAAATTACCATTGAAAGTCTAACTTACCTTGAATAGACAGTCAAACATTTTTGAAAGTTTATATCAATATAAAGATCAATCAATCAATGTGCAATGTGCTACAGCAGAATAAGACACAAGTTACTGCTAACATTTTGAAACTTTTAAATGGTAGGTACAACTAATTGTCAACTGTGTACAGATAGGACAGCAGCTGATTCATTAGCTAGAAAACTAGCAGAATGTATGCATGCAATGTATAAACCCTTACATTCGTATGCACACTATTTACATTCTTATGCATGCTATATCATATCATCTTTAACGTCATAAAGCCCTACCCTAGGTACGCAATTAGCAAATACTGTTTACGATTATAAAACCTTAACCATGGATCGATCGTGCTTACGGAATCACGCCATCTGGGTTCATTAATATTTTCAGAAACTCCCTCTCACTACGATATATACTCCTCTTTCGTAAAAATTTAGTATTTACGCATTTGCTTAGCTATGGATCGATTGGCTGTATATAGTAACGATTTCACGCATGCGTAGAATGTTAAAATAGACGGTTTTATGCTTACGATCAGCGTAAAACCGCACCAGAGCGTAGGTGTCACGATCCGCGGCTGCAAGCGCCGCACTTACCCCGTCAGATGTCTGCTGGCGGCAATCTTCTCCCTGCGGTGCTGCAGCTTTGGATTTCAGAGACTGTCACTGCACAGTGACAGCCTCCTATACTCACCAAGCCTGACCCTGCATCTTCAGCTGGCGTCCCACGTGTATTCTGGCGCCAGGATCAGCGGTGCCTCCGGTCCGTGGGCGCCGCCATCTTGGAATACTCACGTAGCGCTGAACTGCCAATGAGGATCCTCTTCTCCAGTCCTCCAGCCAATCGGTGCACAGGGCGCTCTATTTAAGCCCTGTGCACTCTATCCTCATTGCCAAGATCTACTTGGTCTTTATGAAGCTGGCTATCCTGACAGAGCTCTCCTGTGCCTTGCTGACTCCAGTCCTGTGCCTTGCTGACTCCAGTCCTGTGCCTTGCAGACTCCAGTCCTGTGCCTTGCAGACTCCAGTCCTGTGCCTTGCAGACTCCAGTCCAGTGCCTTGCAGACTCCAGCCCAGTACCTTGCAGACTCCAGTCCAGCATGCCAGTCCGGCACACCCCAGCACGCCAGTCCGGCGCACCCCAGCCCGGCGCACCCCAGCACGCCAATCAAGTACTCCAGTCTTGCCTTGCCCTGCCGGAGACCTGATCCAGCCCTGCCTTGCCTTGCCGGAGACCTGGTCCAGTCCTGCACTCCAGTCCTGCAGTATTCCAACCCGGACACCTACCAGCATCACTCCAGCTCTACAGTATTCAAACCCGGATTCGTCTCGTCCAATCAACCTCAATCTTACCGTCTACTAACCCAGATTCATTAATTACTACCTTGTCACACCTGTCAGTGTGAACCCCTGCTTACGGACTCTTATCACTCATCCATTCCCCTTGGTCCCTCTGCCTCCTTTAATCCAAAGACTGTTCGTCATTGTTTTTCCCTTGTTCTTGTTTTGTGCAACCAGTCCTATTAAAGTCAATTTTTTTTCATAATAAACATACAAAGTTTGTAATTCATTAAAGACGATTTCACTGAATCGCGGTGAAATCGCCCTTAAATCACAAAAAATCGCAGCCAGAGAGGTGTGATTTCGTTTTTTGAGCCGATCGCGACCACCAAAAACACATGTCCATATAACAGACGTGTTTTTGTGTGTGTAAAAACCTAAGTGCTGCATGGCTGCAAGCTGTAGCCATGCTGTACTGATGGAAATACAAGGATCAGCAAAGGTGAGCCTTGTAATTCTATCAGCACAACATGGTTACACTTGGTGTACAGTGTAAAAAAAAAACGCAAGACATACATTAACCCCTACATTGTTAAAATAAAATATGCATGTAAAAAATATGTTTTCCTAAATAACAATGTCCCCTACATGAGTGCACTTACCTTCGGTGGTCATCTCTCCTAATGTAAGTGAAGTGTGTGCACTGTATCGTGTGTATAAAATGATAAATATTTTTACACTCACCATTTGATGTCTTGGGAAGCCTTCAAATGTTCTTCTACAGATGTCTTCTATTCTTTTCTTGCAGCTTGGTTAATCTTCTCCTGTTGACACGCAGCAGATCTTCTTTCCTACATCACGGCATCTTCTTAGGACGATCCGGTCACTAGGGGGCGCTGTTTTTATACTGCAGGTGACGTCAGAAACAGTAGAGGACTGCCGTCACCTGTAGTGTAAAAATAGTGCACCCTAGCGACCTGATCGTCATAAGAAGATGCCGTGATGTAGGAAAGAAGATCATATTTTTCACATGCATACTTTATTTTTGCAATGTAGGGGTTAATGTATGTCTTGCTTTTTTTTTTTTTTTACACTGTACACGCAGCGCTGCATGATTACAACTGTAACCATGTTGTGCTGATAGAATAACAAGGCTCACCTTTGCTGATCCTTGTAGTTCCATCAGTACAGCATGGCTACAGCTTGCAGCCATGCAGCACTTTGGTTTGTTTCAATGTCAGGCGATTTGCCGCAATTAATTAATGGGCTAATCGCGGTGGTTTTATATTGAAAATCACAGCGATTAAGCCCTTTAAACATCGCGGAGCATCACCTGTGTTTGTAACAAATCGAGTGTTAATGAATTTTAAACATTTTTTACAAAAATCGCGCAAAAATCACTGCGATGGGCCGCGATGTAAAAACGCATAAAAAAATTGTGTTTAATGAATGAGGCCCTAAGTCCTAAAAGATTAAATGAGGGTTATGATATCACCCCCTTTCTCTAAACCCCTTTTATATAAATTATTTTTTAACAGATCTTTTTAATAGATATTATAGAATTTCTATAAATTGACCATCAATAGATGTTCATATCAATATTTATATTGTTTATCTATCCATGTTTTTGTGGCTTAAGTATATGTTTAGTATTCTAGCACTTATTCCCATTGCTGCCTCTAGTTATGTCTTTAATTTACATAGTTACATAGTTGATGAGGTTGAAAAAAGGCAACAAGTTCATCAAGTTCAACCTATTTTGGATCTCCAGCAATCCCTATCTTTATATTTGAAGTTAAGCCATATGAAGCAACCTCCAAACTGCTGCAATCATAATAAATAAATAAATTTCTCCCTGGCTCCACTACTGTTCTTTATTTAAATTAGCGGTCCTGGTAACCCTGAATGTCCTTTTCTGCTAAAAATGTATCTAATTCTTTCTTAAACATATCAAGTGAAACTACC
This sequence comes from Limnodynastes dumerilii, assembly GCA_011038615.1. Taxonomy (NCBI): domain Eukaryota; kingdom Metazoa; phylum Chordata; class Amphibia; order Anura; family Limnodynastidae; genus Limnodynastes; species Limnodynastes dumerilii. Next base: position 76,550 of record WWET01004307.1, read on the forward strand.
ATCACATGCTTTTCTGGCAGTGAATTCCACATCCTGACTGCCCTTACTGTGAAGAACCCTTTCCTTTGCCGTTTGTGAAACTTCTTTTCCTCTAACCTTAGTGGGTGGGGTGCCCTGCTGTGTACAGTCCTTGGGGTAAAAAGTTGAATTGTCTCTGTATTGACTCATGATGTATTTGTATTGTATATATTGATCATATCTTAGACGCCTCTTTTCTAAAGTAAACTTGTCTAAACTGGCTAGCCTTTCCTCATAGTTCAGTGACTCCATACCCTTTATCAATTTTGTAGTTCCAAAATGTCTTTTTTATGGATTGGTGCCCAGAACTTAACTGCATATTCGAGATGAGGCCTTACCAATGATTTATATAGCGGCAAAATTACACAGTCTTCCCTTGCATCTATGCCCCTTTTTATACATGCTAATACTTTATTAGCCCTTGCAGCTGCTGTTTGGCATTGAGCACTATTGCTAAGTCTATTGTCCACAAGCATTCCCAAATCCTTCTCCATTAAAGATTCTCCTAAATTTACCCCATTTAATTTATAGATTGCATGCTTGTTTTTGGTCCCTAAATGCATAATCTTACATTTATCTATGTTAAACCTTATCTTCCATTTGGCCATCCAATCCTCCAGTTTACTCAAGTCCCTCTGCAAAGACGCTACATCTTGCTCAGATTTTATTACCTTACATAGTTTAGTGTCATCTGCAAAAATGAACAATTTGCCCTCTAAATCATCACCAAGGTCATTAACAAAATATATTCTCCAACCAGTTTTTGATCCAAGTACAAATGTTGTTACACAGACCCAGTTCCCTTATTTTGTGGACCAATCTATTGTGTGGCACTGTATCAAAGGCTTTTGCAAAATCTAAGTAGACCACATCTACTGCCATACCCTGGTCTAAGTACAAACTAACTTTATCATAGAAGCAAATTAGGTTAGTTTGGCATGACCTGTCTTTCACAAATCCATGCTGATTCCCACTAATAATCTTATTGCGCATCTAGAAATTCTGTATATTATCCCTTAGTATACCTTCCAGCAGTTTCACAACTATTGATGTCAGACTTACAGGTCTATAATTACCCGGTTGTGATCTTATTCCCTTTTTAAACAATGGCACTACATCTGCTATGCACCAATCCCTTGGTACACAGTCTGATGAAATTGAGTCTATGAAAATTAAAAACAACGGTCTAGCAATTTCTGAATGTAGCTCCATTAGAACCCTTGGGTGTATGCCGTCAGGGCCAGGAGCTTTATTTATCTTAATTTTCTTCAACCACCTTTGGACTTCTTCTTCTGTAAAACAAATATTATGTAATGGTAGAGTTGCAATTTCATTTTTATGTATTATTCCTACCATTTATTCCTCTCTAGTAAACACTGAAGAAAAGAAAGTGTTTAATATCTCTGCTTTTTCCTTTTCATCATATATCAATCCAACCATCTCACTTTTTAGGGGTCCTATATTGTCTTTTTTGATCCTTTTCCCATTTATATACTTAAAAAACTTTTCAGGGTTTGTCTTACTTTCTTTTGCAACTTGTTTTTCAGTCTCTATTTTTGCTAATCTGATTTCCTTTTTGCATTTCTTATTACATTCCTTATAGATATGGAAGGAATCCTCAGTTCCTTCAGATTTAAACAATTTGAATGCATGCTTCTTTTTTTTTTTCATTTCATCCCTAACCTTTTTATTTAGCCACATTGGTTTAGACTTGATTTTTTATGTTTGCTTTCTATAGGAATAAACTTATATGTATATGTTTCTAACATCATTTTGAAGACAGCCCACTTTTGTTCTGTATTTTTTGTTTCCAAAACTGCATCCCAGTCTATGTCTTTTATAGACTCCTTTAGCATATTAAAATGAGCTTTTCTAAAATTTAAAGTCCTAGTAAATTCCTTATACTGTTGCTTCTGGAAACTAATCTCGAATGTGATCATATTATGATCACTGTTTTCTAAGTATTCCCTTACTTGAATATTTGATATAACCTCTACATTATTTGTTATGACCAGGTCCAGTATAGACTGCTTCCTAGTTGGTTCCTCTACTAATTGGGACATGTAATGGTCTTTTAGCATGCTCAGAAACCCGTTTCCCCTAACTGTACCACAAGTCTCAGTACTCCAATCAATATCTGGATAATTAAAATCCCCCATAATTAAAACTTGACCTTGCTGTGCTGCCTTTGCTATTTGCTGTTTAAGTTGGGCTTCCTCAATTAAACTAATATTTGGTGGTTTATAGCATATCCCTATCAGAAATTTATTTGAACTTCCACTGGATATTTCCACCCACAATGCCTCTATATTATCACCAATACCCTCATAGATAACTTCCTGTATACTTGGTTTTAACATTGGCTTAACATAAAGACATACCCCTCCTCCCTTTTTATTTACCCTATCCCTCCTGAACAGAGTATAGCCCTCCAAGTTGACTGTCCAGTCCTGTGTATCATACCAATAATATCATATTGTTCTTTACATGGAGGCTGGCATTTGGGGGCAGACATGGAGGCTGGCATTTGGGGGCAGACATGGAGGCTGGCATTTGGGGGCAGACATGGAGGCTGGCATTTGGGGGCAGACATGGAGGCTGGCATTTGGGGGCAGACATGGAGGCTGGCATTTGGGGGCAGACATGGAGGCTGGCATTTGGGGGCAGACATGGAGGCTGGCATTTGGGGGCAGACATGGAGGCTGGCATTTGGGGGCAGACATGGAGGCTGGCATTTGGGGGCAGACATGGAGGCTGGCATTTGGGGGCAGACATGGAGGCTGGCATTTGGGGGCAGACATGGAGGCTGGCATTTGGGGGCAGACATGGAGGCTGGCATTTGGGGGCAGACATGGAGGCTGGCATTTGGGGGCAGACATGGAGGCTGGCATTTGGGGGCAGACATGGAGGCTGGCATTTGGGGGCAGACATGGAGGCTGGCATTTGGGGGCAGACATGGAGGCTGGCATTTGGGGGCAGACATGGAGGCTGGCATTTGGGGGCAGACATGGAGGCTGGCATTTGGGGGCAGACATGGAGGCTGGCATTTGGGGGCAGACATGGAGGCTGGCATTTGGGGGCAGACATGGAGGCTGGCATTTGGGGGCAGACATGGAGGCTGGCATTTGGGGGCAGACATGGAGGCTGGCATTTGGGGGCAGACATGGAGGCTGGCATTTGGGGGCAGACATGGAGGCTGGCATTTGGGGGCAGACATGGAGGCTGGCATTTGGGGGCAGACATGGAGGCTGGCATTTGGGGGCAGACATGGAGGCTGGCATTTGGGGGCAGACATGGAGGCTGGCATTTGGGGGCAGACATGGAGGCTGGCATTTGGGGGCAGACATGGAGGCTGGCATTTGGGGGCAGACATGGAGGCTGGCATTTGGGGGCAGACATGGAGGCTGGCATTTGGGGGCAGACATGGAGGCTGGCATTTGGGGGCAGACATGGAGGCTGGCATTTGGGGGCAGACATGGAGGCTGGCATTTGGGGGCAGACATGGAGGCTGGCATTTGGGGGCAGACATGGAGGCTGGCATTTGGGGGCAGACATGGAGGCTGGCATTTGGGGGCAGACATGGAGGCTGGCATTTGGGGGCAGACATGGAGGCTGGCATTTGGGGGCAGACATGGAGGCTGGCATTTGGGGGCAGACATGGAGGCTGGCATTTGGGGGCAGACATGGAGGCTGGCATTTGGGGGCAGACATGGAGGCTGGCATTTGGGGGCAGACATGGAGGCTGGCATTTGGGGGCAGACATGGAGGCTGGCATTTGGGGGCAGACATGGAGGCTGGCATTTGGGGGCAGACATGGAGGCTGGCATTTGGGGGCAGACATGGAGGCTGGCATTTGGGGGCAGACATGGAGGCTGGCATTTGGGGGCAGACATGGAGGCTGGCATTTGGGGGCAGACATGGAGGCTGGCATTATGGGCAGACATTAAGGAGCAGATATGGAGGCTGGCATTAAGGGGCAGATATGGAGGCTGGCATTATGGGCAGACATTAAGGAGCAGATATGTTGGCAGGCATTAAGGGGCAACTGAGGTAAGTCCAATGTTTCAGCAGGGAAGGGGCAGAGACTGGCAGGACACACCTAGAGGGGGCAGACTGACTGGCAGGACACACAGAGGGGCACACTGGATACTGGGTGCTGGATACACATGATGATACAATTAATGACATTTTATTGGTATCTATTTTTATTTTGAAATTAACCAGTAGCTGCTGCATTTCCCACCCTAGGCTTATACTCGAGTCAATACGTTTTCCCAGGTTTTTGTGTCAAAATTAGGTGCCTCGGCTTATATTCGGGTCGGCTTATACTCGAGTATATACGGTAGTTTAAAATCTCCTCCAACCAGTAGCTGCTGCATTTCCCACCCTAGGCTTATACTCGAGTCAATACGTTTTCCCAGGTTTTTGTGTCAAAATTAGGTGCCTCGGCTTATATTCGGGTCGGCTTATACTCGAGTATATACGGTAGTTTAAAATCTCCTCCAACCTTCTAACCATTATCTCCCCTAGCACAGCAGCCCCTTCCTCATTCAGGTGCAATCCATCACGGCAATAAAGATGGCATCTAACTGAGAAAACAGCCCAGTGCTCTAAAAACCCAAAACCCTCCTACCTACACCAATCTCTTAGCCACGCATTAACTTCCCTAATCTCCCTCTGCCTTCCCGGACTAGCGTGTGGCACAGGTAGTATTTCTGAAGATACGTCCTTTCATGTCCTTGCCTTAAGTTTGAGGCCTAGGTTTCTATAATCATTCTTAAGGACACCCCATCTCCCTCTAACCCGGTCATTGGTACCAACATGCACCAAGACCGCTGGGTCATTCCCAGCCGCTCCCAACAATCTTTCCACATGATCCGTGATATGTTGAACTCGAGCAACAGGAAGACAGCTCAATGTTCGGCATGCACGGTCCCTGTAACAGATTTGCCTGTCTACCTTCCTAATAATTGAATCCCCTACTACCACAATCTCCTTAGGTCACTGATTACTATTGGTCACCTCTCTGAGAGATTGTTCCCCTGGCTGCTAGAGGATTTGCTACAATATACACTCAGATTCACTCAGCCTAACACTCAGTACACACTCCTTCCTGGTTTTAACTCTGCACTTATAAAAAACTGCACTTAAAACAAAAATGCAATCGTAAGCTCAAAGTTTAATTAACTGAATTTATTATTCTACACTAGGAATTCGGTTTTACATGTTTACCAATTATATTTAATTGTCCATCCTTGTTTAGTTTTTAGAATACACTTACTCCAACTTAATTGATATTATTGTTGCGGTTGATCCATTTTTTACATGGCTCAAACTGACCTCGATTACTGGTTTATTTAGAGTCTACTATTTTAAGTTTAATATTAAGAGTTCATTTAAAGTCTAAATATATACTGTTTTATTTAACTTTTTACTATTTCTACTAGTTTAATTATGCCACGACAATGTAAAATACCTTTGCCCAGGAGCATGACTATCATATAATTACTTTGTATTGTTGGAATTGACATGTGTAGTTTTAAATGGTCTTTGCTGTGGCCTTTTATCATAATTACTTTATGATTCCATGCCCTTCGACCTGTTCTTTAGAATATGCTACGTTTCAGGAATTTATGTAATAACATTGTAAACATTTCTGCTGTTTTTATTCAGAACCCATTGAAGTTTAAATGTTGTAAATACCTTTGGATATACTCTTAACCATTGTCTATATATTTATAATCCAGTTTAAATTATAAGAATAGCTTTTTTGGTGGCCTCAGTTAAATAATGTGGTCCAAACCTATGCAATTTTAATTACAAATTTTTACATTAGTTGGATTTTGTTTTTAGAGTTTTAGGACCGTCTTCACACTTAAGAGTAAAATAAGTACACACAGATTCGCAAAAATATGCGCCTAAGTGGCAAGACAACCCCCATGATACCTCTCGCACTTATGGGTTTTAGCAAACTTCCACCACCATAGGGCAACCTTAACTGTCTGTGCATATATTTGTGCTTAAGTGCATGCGTACATTCTTAACTGCGCCCTTAATAGGCCATTTAAATGCCTCCAATCACCCATTTTTCTTAACTTCCGACTTATGGAGGACTGGCACACCCCTTCGTACGTATCTCACTCAGCATGGAATTGAAGTCCCTGCCTAATGGATTTCTGTGCCAAAATCATCAAGCTTGCTTAAAAAAAGTTACTATGCATGTGCAGTTTAACCCATCCTAAAAATACGCACAGAAAAAGCAGCACTTTCTTAAGTGTGAATGGAGTACCCAATCTGAGTTAGACTTTAATTACTTGTGTTGCTCTTCCTTGAGTTCAATTTACTATTACTGTGTCAAGACAATGTAAGATAGCTCTACCCAGTGACAAGCATGTATTCCTCGGAACTGATTTGTATGGGTATTGGACTTTTTGCTGTGAGTTTTACTCTGCAGTGATTTGTATCTTAAAATTCTGTTTGTAATGGGTGGCAGCCCCTAGAATGCTGTTTGTAATATGTGGTTGATACTAGGAAACTGTCTGTATTAGGTGGCAGTCACTAGGATGCTGTCTGTAATGTATGGAGGGTTCGGGGATACGGTCTGTTTTAAGTGTCAGTCCCTAGCATACTGTCTGTAAACACCTGTTGCATCCAAATTTTCAGATTATTACATTTATTATTTTGACAGTTCTATTTCTTTTATTAAGGTTATTAATTTGTCCTGTTATTGTTTGAAATCCATTGCATATTTTATTAGCCTTACTTAATGATGCTCTAACCCTGTCCATGTTTGTGTTGGCCCCACCTACCAATTATTTGGTCACGCCCACATGGGACCACATAAATATTTTTTTTCTAGGGCCTCTTTAGGATCCCAATCCGCCCCTGTAATTGTGCGTCCATTGCACGGGTGAACAAATCATATAAGATAATTATATCATTTCCACTTCATTTTCCACTCACAGTAGTACAATACATACATGTTCTATACATACATTAATTAAATGAATTTAAGATGTTTTGTTTGTTGCAGGTCAACAAGGAATGTGTTAGAGGACTCTGGGCTGGACAACAACAAGAATTGATTTTTCTTCGCAATCATGATCATGAGAGGGGCAGCATTCAAAATAACAAGCATGTTTTAAGAAATCTAATCAACTCCTCCTGTGATCAACCTCTGGGTTACCCAATATATGTTTCTCCTCTGACTACATCTTATGTAGGAACGCATGAGCAGGTCCAAAAAATAATGATGTTACCAATTAATTTTGACATTATTAGATGGTTTCAAACGAAATGGCTTACGTGAGTAATATGAACAATTTTTTCTTACTATTATTTTTATTAACTTTATTTCATAGTTAAAGCTGTTCAACACAGAAAGCTATTCTTGCATGTCATTATTTCAAATACAGCAAAATCATCATGTTGAACCATAAGCTACAATAATATTGATGTAAACTGGCTGTCCTGTCCACCTGTTTTAGGTAGTCTTTTAAGGACGATGCCAATTCAATACACAACATACAAGAATAGCAGCACTGAAAATTGTGCCAACATATACACGTACTGTCACAAAAAAAAAATCAATCAAACAAATAACTACAAAAACAACTCATTTGTTTGCCAAATCATATGACATTATTACTTTATTAAAATACTTACCCATGTAAATCAAAGCAGCTGACTGGGAACTGCATGGAAATCAGGATAGTATGTAAGGGCTGAAAGCATGCCTTAAATATACCTAAAAATGTTCAAACTATCAATCGGTTAATAAGTGTGAATTTTAATAGAGGAATACCTTTATCCAGCACATGCAATGCGAGTACTGTATAACTGTGAATGCATACAGAAGACCAATAGGTGCATTGGCACTAACTGAAACCTTCTGTGGTATTTATAATATCTAGTAGAATTCAGGAGGGAATTTAACATATTAACAACTGCAAGTGATGCTTTCCAATGACAGATCTGTATTTTCTGTATCCAGAGTTATATCCTGGAATAGTTTTCAATTGTGGGGCAGGAAGTGATTCTACTTTGCGATTCTTCTATTCTGCAGTGATGGTGCACTAAGCACCCTCCGTAGTATCAACACTTCTGTGCTCTCCCCATTTTAAGTGAGGACAATAGGGAGTTTTTAAGGATGGGTCCACGGATCGTGTTGTAGTGGCATCCCCTCACCTGCAAGGAGGGCTGAATCCACCATGGTTCTGCCATTTAAATGTTTTCTGATATTTAAAAAAAATGCTCACAAATGCTCCAGATACCTTTTTCTGAATAAGGTGTCTCAAAGAACCTTATCCACAAAGTACGTAAGTGAGCTGTTTTGATGGGAGGGCGCATGCTATGTTACATAAGTTTCACGCGCGAATCAGCGGTTGGATGGACGGCTGATCTACAAGTGTGACTTAAGGCTGCCTTACGCACCAGAGGGGAGTTACAGCGAGAGTTCACTCCCCTCTCTCGTGCAGAATTAAACATATACAGAAACCATTTGGGGGGTGTGGATCATGTCCTAAATGTGCAATTAAAAGTTTATATGGTCACAATGTTATGAAGATAGGGTGCCTGGCTAGAAGTGCTAGCATTTGCTTGGAGCTCTGCTGCTGCATCCTGGCAAACAGCTGTTCTGACTGGCCCATCACAGTTCCAGATGTTGGCTGGCACTACTTGCACCTGTGCAGAGATTGCACAGATGTTGATTGTAAGTCAATTCTTTTGACACTTATTGCACCTTGTGGGTTCTATTCACCTCTGGAATCAGGTCCCACTATCTGTGGGAACATAAAACTGCTGACAACCATCTGCTAAGAACTGGTTTTGGATTTCCACTTGAGCATGGACACAGCAGCCATCAATAATACTACCTTTTTAACCATATGCCATGGGTGACAGCCAGTGATTGGGTACTGCATCCTCTCCCACCTTTCTCTGGTGTAATTTCTGGATCTACCTTGCAACTGGTTCTCTGAAATCTCACAAGGCTCTTTCTCCTCTCAGGATAGCACAAAGCTACAGATTACATACAGCATTTTACTCTTCCACAGTCTCTCTTGTTTAACAATGTTGCAGTGTTGAAACTTTTTATACTGCTACTTACTTTTTTTTTGCTATTAGAAAAAAGGTTCATATTGGCAGTTCTATATTTACTTTTCTAACAAATCAGCTACACTGATAATTATCTTATTGTCCCTCCTAAGGCCTAGTCTATTGATGTGTTAACATGTTATTGCTAACTTCTTTTGAGGGGAATGTGACTGTTGCCACTTACAACCTGTTTAAGCTGACAGTGTTACGCCAGGCTGTGGATTTAAAGACATCCTTCCCTCTACATATAGCTATTATGGATACCCATATGTCAGCAGACACAACTTTGATTATTGCCTTTCAACAACTTAAAAAGTTAATTGGTGAAATGCTCACTTAAATTTCTACACTCTAAAAATGGTATGCAAGTGCTAGAGACTAACCTAAGGGACTCTATTTGGCAGGTGGGGACCTCCATCCAAATAGATACCTCCTACCTCTCTGAGAGGATCACAGGTCTTAAGAACTACCAAGAAACCTCAAACACCCTTTTTCAACAGATAAAAGACATGCTTTGACAACATAGCTAAAATATTCAGAAAATGGAAATCAAGACTGAAGATCTAGACAATAGGTTGCAGGAACAATCTTGGGGTACCCAGGATCACAGCAGAGGTGCTACATTCTGGACGCTCTTACCAAAATCTTTAGAAAAATCCTTGATCTGAACCCTAAAACCTAAGTAAACCATTATTGAATGTTATATGTCATCTGCATTATTTTACACAAAAAGAAGATAAACAATATTAAAGTACTGTATGCCCACGTCAACAGTGAGCTCTTGTTTAACAGGTCCAAAATCCCAAAATTCCAAGACCTCTCATAACGTGCTCTGCATTGGCAGCACTTACTCAAGCCTCTTGCAGAACTTCACAAGTGAGAGCTCAAGTACTGCTGGGGATTTCCCATCTCTCTTCATGTCTCTAGGAAAGGAAAAATTACACTTATCGGAGGTTTATTTTTCTGTACCTCCCTGGGTCTGGATATTGTGTGTTTCCCTAATTGGCAAGATCTTGACATATGCTAGGACTCTCTACGACTCTGTCAGACCAGGAACAGAGGCAACTTAAGGGGCTACTGACCAATAGGCCAGGTGCTTAGGTACTTCACACAGGGTTTAATGCCATGATCAAGGTGTCGGGAGACACCTCTAAATAAAGTCTTCTAGAGTTCCAAAAGCAACCATTGAAAACAAAAGACTCAGTGTACTTGGTTCATTGCGAGATAAGCCTTTCCTTCGATCTCTCATTTATTGTTTGTTGATGTTTAGTTTACTAGTTGTTACATTCTATAAAAATGGCATAGAAATCTTACTTTTCCCACACTCCCTTGACACTATGCCTTCAGGCATGGATCTATGGCAGAAAAATACAAAAAAAGAAAAAAACTTAGTGCACACTCTCAAAGAGTTCATACAGCTGCCATCCGATTAATATACCAAGGCAAAAGTATATTGCTTAAAATAGTTAAACATTTTATTCATACACATTTTTTAAAAGGCGAAATATTGAAACGCGGGTGCGCGTGAGCCTCCAGTGCACCGTGGGACTCACCTTTTTCCAGTGCCTACTTCTATCCTGACGTCTTTTCTAACCCAGAATAGGGAGGGACAGATACATGTCCGGAAGGATGAAGCACAGTCGTGAGACTGTTAGTCCTCTCTCCCAGGGTAAGATTTCTCTGTATTAGTATAGGGGACGTCTTTTAAGCTATTCAAGTTATTTCTATTTTTCATGGGATATTAGCTAAGTAGCCATTTGTATTATTATCATGCAATATGATTACTTATATACTTTTACAATATTTCGCCTTTTAAAAAATGTGTATGAATAAAATCTTTAACTATTTTAAGCAATATACTTTTGCCTTGGTATATTAATCAGATAGCAGCTGTATGAACTCTTTGAGAGTGTGCACTAAGTTGTTTTCTTTTTTTGTATTTTTCTGTGTAAGTGCTTAAAAAACAGGGTAGCACCTTACCCTATATTTACCTATTGGATCACCTTGTCATTGCAGTATTACAATTTACATTTCCTATGGATCTATGGCATCCTTCCCCACTATGTGTGAAGACATGCAAATTAGCCATGTGCTGTGTGCCTCCTGCAGTCATCAGTGGGTGCACGCTCCACCTCTCCCTCATAATGTCCGGGTTGTTACCTGCAGCCAGTACATCATCCAATCAATGCAAGGCTGGGTGGTTGCTGGTCACTGATTGGCCTCTTTTTAGGGACAGGCAGCACTTTCACACGCTGCCGGTTATAGCATTCGACATTGACCTGCTGCTGTTCTCTCTTCTCTGTACTGCTCTTGTGATTTCTAAATTAATTACTGTTTGTTTTCCCTGGTGTTCTTTTTCCAGCTCCTTGCTCCTCTACTCCTTCTTCTGGTTTCTGTCATGTTCCTTTGGTGTGAGTGTGAGGGTGCTAGCATGAGTAAGTGCCTGGTATCCCTGCTGTCCAGTGGCACACCTGTTCAACCTTATGTGTTTCTTTATTTCTCTCCAAGATCTTGTCACCTGTCCTGTGTGTGTGCACTATTCCATCTGGTGTTCTACATTTGTCGGTGTTCCCTGTTCCATCTTGTTTACCCTAGCTGTGGGGTTTACTCCAATCTAGGAGTCTCATTCTGCCGGTAGCTTCAGTCTCCATTTCTTACAGGTGATGCTGCCAGGGCCACAACTCACTGTGGCCTGACCTTCAGAGGCTCCAGTGAAGACCAGGCTCCAGTTACATCCTGGTCAGAACTCCTGTGTAACATTACTAAGGCCATCTATGTTAGTCTAGGCTTTTCCTCTACCATTCCTAATATAAGATAACATTTAACCCTGTTCCTTTTAGCCCACCCTTCTCTTACTTTTGCCTTCTAATTCCAGTTGAGTTTAGATTCCCAGATGGTGGCCCCACAGAGGCCCAACAAATGTTACAACTCTGCCTCTTCTGTAAAACCCTTTTATCACTTGCCAATTTTTTTTGATTCTAAGAGCTCCATCCTACCCTTGTGCTCTTTCATAATTTTGCAGAATGTCAAGGGCTCAATGTTTAATTTGTTTTAACTTACTCTGTATAGGTCACTATCCTCTCAATCGCACACCCTCTCAGTTCCCCTTTTGGAGAAAAAGGGCACCAAATAATGGCCCTTAATTTATTCTCTTGCAGGTAGTATCTACCCATAGTTATTCCCCATTATGCCCATGTCTAACATTTACTCCGCCAACCTGGACAAAGCTGTTTTTCTTAGAAACACCACTCCTTAGAAACACCACTCAGGAAGTTTGAGGTCTATCATGACAGAGTTTTGATGTGTGGAGGTTACTTTAGTTTGACCTTTGAACCTCAAGAAGACTCCTCTGTGTCAGTATCCCACTATTCTGAAAAAAATTGTTGTTGGGTAAGAAAATTTTGCCATAATTCCAGGCTGCTTTACGTGTGGAGGATTCTGCATCCAGAGGGTAGGGATTTCTCATTCTACTTTCTTGCCACAACACACATGCTTAAGACACTAGAAACAAAATACAAATCTACATTATCAAATGACAACCCTAAGAAAATCATAGAAACCCATAAAGCTTTGCATATCATTCTAGCAGTCAAAATTCAACTTGACTATCACAAATGCCAATACAAAGTTTTTGTGGAAACAAGGTTGGTGGAATCCTAACCAGGGCTCTCAGGAGACAATGGGCCTGATACAGACCTATCAAACAAAAAACTCTCAATTGGTGCACCTATATACTGCTGCAGTGGGGTAGTTCCAGGGGGAAACCACTTACCCTCTAAACATCAAAATATCTCAGCCTAAATAAGGATAAGAACATTCAAAAAATACAATAATAAACAATGGAACCGCTCTGTAACACTACAAGTTCTTTTATACGTGTATTACTTTGGAATAAGTCTCTTTTTGTCAAATTAATTTCGTCTTTAAGCTGTCCTCTTCTTTATGTCCTCCACTCCGTTTTCACATGCAATGATATTAACAAGACATCATTGCGCAACAATGTTACACTTTTTGAAATAAAGGAAAAAATACTATCACTCACGTTGTTATTCTCTTGTTTCTAGGCCAAGCGAAAATCTTTAGGATCTCTCCTTCTTTTGTTGTTCTGCTCCTTACAGTTGTACTCCGGAACCATACATCATAAAAATAATAGAGAAAAATATCATGTGCAGACTGTTTAGTTTTCACAAAAATCTCAAGATGGCCTGCACTTACATTTGCATGACTTGTAACAGGAGCTTCTCTAAGATTCTCTCCAGACCACCTGTCCCACTGATTGCTCCGTTCCGCTCTCGTATCCAAAAACATAAAACGGCACAGCGGATCGTGTAATATGTTTAACTTAGGTCACAATTAAAATGACTAAGATACACTCACGTATTTCTTCTCTTGGCTTTATGCAATATGAGTATACACCTCCTTCCTCAATATCTCCTTTCTCCCAGGGTATCCGATATCCCAATTCGTAGAAGAAAGATATACACGGCAATTATGCAATGTATTATCCAAAACGACTGATGTCCCTTCTTTATCAATTCTCCAGGTTATTCAGGATATAAAAACTCACCAGCCCCATAATTAATATTTCATTTAATAAATTCTGGATGATGTCTTGTTAATATCATTGCATGTGAAAACGGAGTGAAGGACATAAAGAAGAGGACAGCTTAAAGACAAAATTAATTTGACAAAAAGAGACTTATTCTAAAGTAATACACGTATAAAAGAACTTGTAGTGTTACAGCGCGGTGTTTAGGGTGTTCCATTGTTTATTATTATATTATTACTGATACAGACCTACACTCGGATACGGTTTTACGCTGATCGTAAGCGTAAAAACTGCCATTTGTACTTACTGCGCATGCGCGGGGCAGATGTTAAGCTCATTTTATGCTCTGAAAATCTTAGCATTTGTGCCTTATTCGTAACCGCTTCGTATTACCGCTCATGGGGGCGTGCCTGCCATAAGAAATCCATAACCACGCACCAAGGGCGGGGTGAGGCATTTAAATCGTACAGTATGGGTATGCTAAGCGTCATTAATACGCAATGAATGTACGGACGGCAGCGGGTATGAACACAAAAGTTAGGGTAGGGTTTGCCGAGCATTAATTCTGGATCCCATTAATTCTAAAAAGGTGCTAGAGAGTAAATAATTTATGTCTCAAGATGTAGCCTATATTGCTGTAGTAATTTTTTCATTCAGTTATGCAAATACATGTGGGAAAAAGACAAAACAAAAAGAGAATCTAGTGTAATATTTCAAAATTGGACTGGATCCACGGCTACTTACATACATTTTGGTTAAGAGAATGAGAAAAGGCCATGTGGTCCACCCATTAATGTTAGGGAAGAGAAAGGTTCACAACCAACAATGAAAGGGGTTCTTTACAGTAAGTCAAAAGACAGAGAATATA
>WWET01004308.1:9050-38410 GCA_011038615.1 Limnodynastes dumerilii
GGCAGAATCGCCCTGCAGGGGTGTACTGGGTGTGTAACAATGTTATGGTAGGTGGCATTCACATGAATGCCAGGACCCAAGGTTTCCCAGCAGAACATTGCTCAGGGCATCACCTTGCCTTCTTCTTATAGTGTATTTTGGTGCTCTCTCTTCCTTAGGTAAACAACACAATTGCACCAAGCCATCCACATGATGCTAAAAAAAAAAAGAGACTGGTCCACCCACTTCTATTGCTCCATGCTCAAGTTCTCACATTAATTTGGCTATTGCAGGCACGTTCGGCAGTGAACAGGGGTCAGTATGGACACTCTGACTGGTCTTCAGATTCACAGCCCCATGTTCAGCAAACTGCAATGAACTTCATGTTCTGACATCTTGCTATTATAACCAGCGTTAACTTTTTCAGCAATTTTTGCTATACTAGCTCTTCTGTGAGCTCAGACCAGACACTCTAGATTTAGCTGCTCACGTACATAAGTGAGCCTTGGGTACCCATGATCCTTTCACTAGTTCACTGGTTGTCTGTCCTCTGCCTTTTTTGGTTGGTAAGCATTAAATACATAGAAAGTGACGGCAGATAATAGTCACATGGCCTGCCCAGTCTTCCCGGTTGTTTATTTAAAGCTATACTAAATAAGGATTCTTTAATTGAGGAAAATGGGCCTGATCCAGACCTACGGGTGCCTTACGGCCGCCCGAGGTCTGTATGGCCACCATCGTAGTGGGGGGTGCACGCCCCATTCACTCTTACGTGTCCAGATTCCTACCCTAAAGTTTACGATCAGCTGATCATAACAGGGCTTCCCACGCCCCGTCCCCTAATTTGCATGCCTATCTCCGCCTTTACGGCGGAGATATGGCATGCGTAAAGGGGGGAAAGCTCCCTTTTCGTAACATCCGTCAGCCATAACTATAGTTATGGCCACCAGCCCTTACGCCGCCACATGCGCACAACCTTCAAAACAGGGAACTTACGGCCGAGCCAGCCGTAATTTCCTGGGCGTCCGTAGTTCTGGATACGACCCAATGTAACTATACCTAAAGTTTTAAAGACTGAACCAGATTCACAGATCCGTATTTATGCACACACATAGCATTTACATTCCTCCCCCCAGTCACTTTCACATAACTTCTAACGTACGGAAGACAACCACGCACCTCCGTACGTATGTCCCTAAGTGTGATTCACAAGTACGTGTCTACAGTACTTACGTGTGTAAATACTACGTAATTTGCATGGAAAAAGTTACTACGCATGCACAGTTAATCCACTCCTAAACATACACACGCAATCCGACGCAAAAAACGTATCTGTGAATACGACCCTAAATCTAATTTCTGCCCTGAATATACTGTCTGTCCATCTGTTCTTATTTTTCAGAAAATGGTTTCCAAGGACATTGATCATTTGTTTAGGAAAACCTGTGAGGGTTTATTCCTTCCAACCAGACGATGATGTGAGAAAAGCGAATATGGAAATCAAGTCCTGGAACACCAACATTAAACCCTCGGGCTAAGATGGTAATTTGGTTATATGGCCTCTAGAAATGTATATGAGCCATACAGGCAATTGTTGGATAACAACTGTTACAAGATGGTCATGTTTGACCCTACTAAGAAATTTCTCTCTGAGTATGAGTCATTGGGCCTGATCCAGAACTACGGACTAGCGTTGTTCGTATTAACACACAGCGTAACTAGTATGCGCTCCCCCGGACACTCCCCCCATCCTGCCGTAATTACACTGCCTTACGCCGGCTGAACCCTACCTTAACTTTTTTGGCAGCGTAACAACGGCAGGACGTAAGACCGCAATGGCCATAACATCTGGACCCTGTCGATACTGTACTATTTGAATGCCATCCCCCCGCCTACATTCCCTAACTGTAGCGTATTTACGGTGTTCGTATTATTGGCACGCCCCTTCCACCATAAATACGCTACTGTTACGGAAGTCCGATTCATATTTAGGAAAATGCCTCATTACAAAAGTAAACATCTGCTGGGTGCATGCGCACATCAGCCTAAAAGGCGATATTAAGCTTACGCCCACCGTAAAAACGCACACGGGCGTTATTCTGGATCTGGCCCATTGATTCAGGGTGCTAAAAGTTATTGTTTCATATCGGATTAGGAGTTTAAATTTCTACAAATGTCACATCCCCGTGTAACTACATTCTATATGCTACCGAAACTATACAAAAATGAAATAAGACCACCAGATAGGCCCATAGTTTCACGCATTGGAAGTCTGACCGAATCTACAAGTAGGTTTTTAGGCTTTCATTTAACGGAATTTATGTTTACTCTTCCATCATACATTGGGACACTCCTGATATACTGGCTAAGATTTGTTATACATTGCAGAGGTAAACAAAGCAGCATGTGAAGTTTCCCTGTCTGAGTTCTATGTGTCTGGTTTCCCTAAGCTGCTGGATAATCAACTGAGGTGTGCCTGATCTCTGCAGCTGATTGGAGTAGTCGACTTTAAATAGCATGAGCCCGAGAAGCCTCATTGTTGGCTATAGCGTCTGGTTTCCTGCATTTGCCTGCTGTTCTGATTGCGTTCTCCTTGTGCTCCTGCCTTGGATCGTGTGGTGTATCGTGTCCCTTTGCTATTCCTGGTGTTACACTTGCCCTCTCTGTCTGTTGTCTGTCCCGTTATCTGTGTGAAGAATGGCAGCTTTGGTCTCGGTCTGGTACTGGTACTGCTCTTCCCCCCTCTGCTGAGTGTTGCATGTGTTTACCATCTCAGACTGTCTGTACTTGCCAATGTGATTCTCTCCTGTGTGAGTGTGCATGTTGTGTTTACCATCTCTCAGCATGTGGAGTCCAGTTGCCGGGCTTCATATGTTGTAGTGTACACTTGGTATTACCATCTCTCCTTGTGTCTCTACCCCGTGAGTCTGTCTCCGGTATTTATCATTACCACTGTGTTACCAGTGTGTGTTTGAGTGTGAGTCAGCCCACCGGACTGCTCTCCTGTTAGCGGTGTGCTGCATTTCATCTCCAGCTTATCCAGTTCCTTCTCCCTCATAGAACCTGTTGTCCTTCTGTGTGTGTCATCTACCTTGGTTAGGTACTTTTTGGAGGTCCTTGTCTGTTATCTGTCCACATCTGTGGTTACCTGCATACCTCTGGTTCCTACTCCTGTTTACGATTTTACATCTATTTTTGGTATGCAGGTTCCAGGCAGCAGTCTCATGTGCAAGGGTTTCAGTTTGCATCTTAGTGTGCTTAGGTTCCTATCTGCCTCTTGTGAGCAAGGGTTCCTGCTCTCTGTGTTGTGAATAAGGGTTGTGTATCTGTTCCAGTCCAGGAACTTACACCACAGGTTTTCCTTGGAGGCTATTGCTGGGGGCCACGACCTATCAGGCACCAGCAGCCAAGACAAACCCCACCATCAGGAGCTTTAGTGAATACCTAGCCCTGGTTTAGACTCCACGCCCCGATGAGAACCCTTCCTGGAGACTGTAACAAGATTAATAGAATTTCAATCACTAAAGAAACGTGGCTAGTCACACTTGATGTAAAGACCCTGTGTAAAAGCACTACTCATGATTGGGTAAATTTATCGATGCCCTCTGTGATAACAATTTGAATATCCGTCTCACCCACAAGTATGATAAAAAAAAATGTGTAACTTCTTTGGATGTATCCATTAAAGTCAATGGTGATGGTTTTTACAGACAGACATGTATCGTAAGAGTATCTCCATTAATAGTCTATTATTTAAATATATCTCACATCACCCATCCTATAGACATGGTATTCCTCATGGTGAATTTTTGCGTACTTGACGCAATTGCTCTTCTGATGAGGATTTTGAGAGAAGAGTCTAGGAGCTCACATTGAGACTTCAAAATAGGGACTATAGCAAGCGGCTAATTAAGAAAGTCTATTGGAGTACTAGGATCTTAAATCGTAGCCAACTGCTGTACAGTAAACGTAAAATTAAAGATGATAATAAAATATGATTTGTGACCAACTTTTTCAATCAGTGGCGTGAAATACAACAGTTGTGAATATACACCTAGCTATATTAATGACGGACCATGACCTGGAAGAGAGATTGGGTGACGGGGTTTGTGTCAGTTGGCGTCGCTTGAGAAACTTGAGAGATCATTTTGTGAGGAGTCATTTCTCAAAGAAACTGTTTCTTTGCAAGGGTTATACGCATTTAATCATTGCTCCATTTGCAAATATATAAAAACCTTTGTGGATCGCATTGGATATACACACAAATATCCTCCTTTATAAATTGTTCTACACAAGGTGTCATATATTATCTTATTTGTGCCTGCCAATACAGATATATTGGGATGATCAAGTGATCTCTCAGAACTTGGAGAATATTCCTGTAATATTCGTAATGCCAAGAGGAATCAAACTTTGTTTCGACCTTTAACCAGTGTGGCTAAACATTTTTTATTTCCACCCGAAAGTTGCATGGAGGGTATAATGATGTTCGGTATGCACAGGATTTCTAGAGGTGGAATGTAAGTAGGAATTTACAACCGATGGAGTGACAGCAGAGGTACGCTGCCAGATCCCCACTGTATACAAACTCAATAAACGCAAAGAAAAGCCTCTCCCATCACTCATACGGACTGACTTTCTGAGGACTCTACCTTAACATTCCCACATAAAATGGGGGCGGTACAGAAATGTAAATTGTATGTAATGTCTGAAGTCAATCCTTACTGTACAATTATCATCCCTCCCCCTGCCCACACAGTGGAAGCACTTCCACTTCCAGCTCTGTTCCTCCCTACCATTGGAATGCATACTAGAATGGAACTGGATCCTCAGGATACAGAATTCCGTCCTGGTACATTGTGGTATTGCAGCACCTACAGTACAAATCAGAAAACGCCCCCTTAGCGTAATTTAGGATCTGACCTGATGTCATATTGCAAGCCCATTTAACAAATTATATTAGACTAATAAAAAAAAAATTCTGATTCCATACCAAAATAAAAGATTATAGGGGATCCACTAATCCACAAACCACAATTTTTTTTAAGACATCTGTGTGTATATGACTTGCTTCCAACAACCAAGTGCCTGGAAAATCACTTTAGTACAGAAATCTGGGTCGGTATGAAAACAGAGAGCGAATGTTTAGAATGTAAAATAAATAACAGAAAATATCCACTTACAAACACACAAGTCTGGAGCCAGCACTATATGTAAATTTAATGCTTAATATAAATCGTTTAGAGTTGACCATACAGTAAGTCTAAATCTAAGGGATAAGATTCAGCTTTTTATGTACCTATGCAATCAAATAACATGGCATTTTGAATCCCCCTCCCCCATGTTGTGTCTGCAGGCCCCTCTGTTTGAAGAGGAGTTTCAAAGTCATGTATGTGCAATTAAAGCAATATACCAGTGAGAAATTGCTCCATCTCCAATTATGGTAGTTTACAGGCTTATCTCTGCCAGGTTCTTGGTGTCTGGAGCATTTCAGCTGTTGGTGGGAAAAGCATTAATCAATGCAGATGCAAGAAAGACAAGTTACCCAGAAAAAAATAAGGACAGAGCAGACACTACTACTTCAGAACAATAGACCTTTACTAAGGAAGAAAAGGAAAATGTGAATTAGAAAAGCAAATAAATGCTCCTCCAAACAATATTTTTGGTGTTTTCAAATGGTTTTATGGGGTATGTTTGTGTTTCCGCTCCAAAAAGTTCCTTTTCCAATACTGGCCCTTATACATTATGAACCCTGACTAATTTTCTGGTACATCTGATCTAAACTGAGCCGTTAGTTACAGTAATAGAATATTACAACAAATAAGTCTATTTATCCATTGGCCCAAATTCAACGGTATCAATAAGTATATTGAAACTGTCCTTCTTTCAATTTCTACAATTTACAGTATAAAATTAGACCTTTGAATTACAAAATAGTGTAAGGGCTAGATTTACTAAGCTTCGGAAAAGAAAAAAGTGGAGATATTGCCCATAGTA
This sequence comes from Limnodynastes dumerilii, assembly GCA_011038615.1. NCBI lineage: Eukaryota > Metazoa > Chordata > Amphibia > Anura > Limnodynastidae > Limnodynastes > Limnodynastes dumerilii. The sequence continues at coordinate 15,027 of WWET01004308.1, forward strand.
ACCAATCAGATTCTAGCTCTTGCTTGTCTATTACAAATTAGAGAATGTCAGTTAGAATCTGCATCTTCACTTTTCCTTTTCCACAGTTTAGTAAATCTAGCCATAACAACAGCACTAATAATAATAATTAACTATTCCAACCAGTCTGAAACATGACAGTTATATTTAAAATTTGGCTCAACCATGACAGTTATATGTATTTCAATTTTCTATGTTAGTGTTCCATACTTCTTAAACGGTCATCAATTTTAAGGGACTAAATTTCTTTAGTCCAGTTGTCAATTTCACATGGCCATATTTCTTAAATTGTTGTCAATTTCTGTGGCGATATTTCTTAGTCATTTAATGTGGTCATAGAACCAGGTTCAGAGACTGAAACCATGATGCAGGAGTAGAGTGTTGAATACTACATCAGGTAACCATGGTTACCGTTCACATCCGGTCGGGATGATTAAGATGGAAGATTGGCATTCCCTGTACAAAGCTACCAGGTGGTTCACGTGGTTCTTCATCGCAGGTGATGGCGAGTCCTAAAAATTGGTGAGGGTGTATATAACTATACTAAAATATAAGGAATATTAAGCGCTAAAAAGGCAGCAGGATTATCCCAAATGTGGGTATCTACCTCCAGACCAAATGAAACTAAATATATAAAGAATAATTGAAATATTCTAGCGCTCTATAAATCCCCAGAGAAAATTCTGGGGAATGATCACAAATGATAGTTCAATCGTTGTCATACATTGTACTTAACACAAGTGCGTATTCAATACACAAAATAAACTAAAATAAAGTCTAAATATAAAATCGAAATATAAAACTCTCTGGGGAGAGGTCAATAAATATAAATATGAAGAGCTAATAAGTGATGTCTTCTCTACTGAATCCTCCAATGTCACTTCAAAGACAAAAACCTAAGAAAAAAAAAAAATTGGTGCAGTATGTCAGAAAAAATTATATTTTATTAGTACTTAACATACACTAAATGAATAAAAGACAATACATTTATTAAAATGTGACTGGCTCAACTGTCATCCCCCCTGCATACGAGACTGTCTTTGTTGTAATCAATACAACTCAGTCCTCCTGAAGAAAAACAGCCTGGGCTTCCAAAGTCCTAACAGGTAAAGTAGCTATAAAGTTCAGTCCCATAGCAGTAAGGTCTTCTGTTTGGGTCCCTCTGCTTACTCTGAAATGTTTCATGCCACACATGGCTCTTTTTTAAAGTGGTCGAGGCCAAGGGTATAAATATGTCCCAATGACAGTAGACTGTCATTAGCGCTGGTATGTCCTGCTTGCAGGACATAAGTTGTGACGTTCTCAAAGGGTTCTTTTTTTGCCAAGACCCCCCACCCCCACACCAGGATTAAAAGCTTACAAGACTGGGCACCAGAGCAGGTAAGTGGCTTTTTTTTTAATTATTATTGTAAGTTTTTTTTAAATCAACTATGTAATGGCTGGCCCTACTGTTTATTATTTTTACTATTGGGACATAGAAACTGCGCAGTGAGCCCTGAATGGCAGGACATGCTGACTTTTGTGGTTCTCCAAGCACCAGCATGCCCTGGCATCCATGGGCATGCTGGTTCTTGTAGTACTACAAACATCAGCATGACTGCGCAGTGAGCCCTGAATGGCAGGACATGCTGACTTTTGTGGTTCTCCAAGCACCAGCATGCCCTGGCGTCCATGGGCATGCTGGTTCTTGTAGTACTACAATCAGCATGCCTTGTAGGGCCAATATTTGTTATTCATTGTATTTATTTTGGCGGGAGGGGGGGGGGTTTGTTCATAAATATGTAATTGCGTGCTTTTTTTTTTTTTTTTTTAAAAAACATTTTACTGTTTTGGTTTTTTTTATTTACTTTTTAAACATATAACGGGGCCCTATGTTTTATTAAATTCCTATTGGGGACAATACCATGGTGCAGCAGCCCTAGATGGAAGGGCATGCTGGTGCTTGTGGTTCTCCAAGCGCCAGCATGCCCTGGTATCAATAGGCATGCTGGCGCTTGTAGCACTACAAGCATCAGCATGTCCAGTTGGCCCAATATTATTTATGTTATAGTGACGGAAAGGGGGGGGAGGGGGAAGGGGTTATTTATGTTGAATGTTTATGTGTATTTTTTTTTCTTTTTTACAATGTTTACTGTACTACAGACGCAGGGCAGTTGGATGCAAACACAGACGGGTGGGTACACTTTCGCCCATATTTCTATGCGCGCTCCCGATGTGAGCATGCACACTGAACAAAAGACGGAAACGCAGCTCTGAATCCGGGCCCAGAGCCAGAATTGTAAAACAGGTAAACATCTTGGGGCTGATCAAGAACTGTGCTTGCAACTCTTTGAATTTTTTGTACTATTTAGCACTGCACATGTGCACAATGGACATTAACACTCGCACAAGTTGACTGAAATTAGTGGATCTGCCTGTATTTGCCTCTGCATGCTCTTCACTAGTGGAAAGGGATGTTTAATTATAATAAAATTAGAGTGGGAGTTCTGGTGTAGCGGTGAGTGCAGTAGCAGTCATGTTTCCATGCTCTTCCTCCTGAAATCCTGCACCTGTTGGTCTAAGTAATTGACAGAGTAGATTTTAATGAATGAAGTCCCTAATCAAAAACCAGTCCGACATACCTAACAATTATTACACAGTCTAGTTAAGGAATAAAACATTTTTAAACACACTGCATGAACTACACTATTTTCTGTATATTTTTATTATTATTGCTGCTTATTTTGCTCAGGTGGAGTTTTTTTTTTAAATTAAATTATTTAATATATAAATTATATATATTACACATATATAGTTCATATAAGAAACCAATTTAAATAAATTATTTAAAAAATAATCATTTTAAACATGCAAACTTGTATAAGCTGCTGCAATACACATTCTATTTGCCTGTATGCATCCATTGGTAGTACTAAGTATTGAGAGTTTGAGAGTTACTCCTCTCGGAAATATGGATAAAAAATCCCTGCTCCTCATTGTGACTTCATTTGTGATGCCACATGGGGGGGGGGATGCCACGAACCTGAGCAGCTTTGAGAAGCAAGTATCGGCAGTAGGATGGCGGCCGATAGGACGCACGCATTTTTAATAGCGTACTTGCACTCCCACTATGCAAAAACTCTTGATCAGTCCCTTGTTTATAATTTATCAGAGAAAACCAACCCCTCCCCCCCATTTATTTATTTTTAATTTTAATAGTGTAAAAAGAAATATAAAAAAAAAATAGTTACAAATATATTGGTTTGGGAAAAGGTAACAAGAGAAGCTTCCTAGTGACTACACTGGATTCATGCTTGTGCTGCAAAGCAATCTGGAAAAGAGCTATTTTTTTTTCTAACTCAAACCAGCATTTGAGAGGAGTGAACAGATCAGATAAAGGAGCCAGATGCTATTCAACTTCAACCTTGAGTTTCACTCTGTCTCTTTAAGAAAGGGTAGCAAAATCAATACAGACCAATAATAACTTCACATTTGTTCAAGTAACATGAATGGTTCTCCAAAATATTGAGACACATCCAAGTACATTTCAGCAGAGCTGATATTTATCAGAAGTCATTTGCCCTCAAGCAGATGCTTTCTTTCATTGTACTCCTGTCACAAATGACTAAGATTTATGACAGACAATTACAGCATCTGCAGTTAGCAGCCTTATAATCAGCACCATTATTCAACGATTGGTGCAATAAACTGACTCCTGTTACTGTTTATCAGATATCAGTCAGTTTTGGCTATTTTCTTCAGCTCCCAAATCACAGTATGGTGCAACCACTGGCTTTTAATGGCCACTAAGGAACACAATTTTTACAGACTGCTAGGGAGAAAAAAAGAGCAACCAATTACATATAAATGTGGGCCCCTCACATTTCAAATGTCTGTGTACATAACTATCTCTTCACAGGCTGCAGAGAAAAAAATAACAGCCCTACTACAGCAGATAAGTGGCTTTTATTTAGACTCCATGCATGAATTTTTCTCACCTTATTACATTTTTTATCATTGTTAAGAAAATCCATGCAGACAACATGCTTTAGGATGTGCACAGGAAAGCAGATAATTTGTATGCAGGGCCCTCCTACTGAGCACTCAATAGTCCTACAGTTAGTCTATTAGTATAATCATGGAAAAATAAATACACTGCTCAAAAACACCAATGCCCATCAGACTCACTTCTTCGTCAGATAAAAAAAAAAAAAAAAAGACCTATCTTTGAAAAAAATATACACAAGAGTACATTCCTATATTTTTATATACTGGTTTTTTTTTGTTTTGTTTTTTTACAAAAATGTTCTGCTTGATTTCAGGCTTAAATATTTGAAAGCTGCTTTAAAAAATGTAAATAGTACTAGAATTTTAGTAGGCTTGTCTGTTTTTGTTAGCCACATATTTATTTAAAACTATAGTAGATATTTATTTAAATGTATGTGAAGTTATCAAGCAAGTCATAGAAAATATGTTCTTTTTTTCCCCAGATAAAATTATATCTAGCAACTACACAAAAATTAGCCAAATCAATATTACCCAAACAAAGAGTCTCTGCTCCCATTTTAGAATTGTCTGTTGTAATATGCATAAAAACTAAAACGTAAAAGAATACTGTACATTTATCAACCAAATCATTTAAAATTTAAGAGTGTTGAAAATAAAACTGTGTTTTATAGTATGATGCAACAACATGTGGAAACAGCACTGACATTAGGGCGATTTATTTTTATAGTCATTTTTTATTATAACATTCTACACTTTTTACAGTGACCATTTTACAAGTGGTAATGTACAATACCAGTGCAATAGATTGTTTCAGTAAATGCCTATGCATTGCATTAATTTCTTATCAAGTATTAAGGATTTTTTGTAAAAAAAAATAAAACTAAAGAACATGTTGTTATTCATGTTGTAATTATACCCTTTTTCTGACAAAAAATGGAAACATGCACTGGTCATTTATATTACTATTTTACTGACTAAAAATGTAAATGTTTTACACTCATATTGATATCTGATATTTATTACACAATGCCCAGTTACACCAGCAATATCATCATAACAAAGCAGCTTAAATGCAGAAAAGAGAAAAAAGAGAAGGTAGAGGGGTGTGTGTGTGTGTGTGTGTGTGTGTGTGTGTGCTGTACAATTATCATGCTTATACCCACCCACCATGAGTATCTTGTATGTGTGTTGTGTGGGCATACCCCACTTGTGGAGATTGATTTCCACACAGAAACAGCATAGGTTGGCTGTGTTATGATGCACAACTGCATGTCTTGTGCATGCACAGTATATGCTGACAGGCAACATATGTAATTGGCATGTCCTTATTAGTTCTGGATGTTTCCCATGAGGTTTATCAAAAAAGCAATATCTGAACGGCACAAAGTATTGCAAGAGTGGGAAATAGTGGGTCAAGGGAAAAGGCATCAAATTCAGGCTACTTTCCTTAATGCCAAGGAAGATTGTGTGTGTGTGTGTGTGTGTTCTGAAAAAGGAACATTTTCTTTTTTTATTCAATAGACAATTGTAATTTTCAACATGTTTTTCTTATGGTTGTCTTAACATACAAACTGATATCATAGACACTATTTCCACTGTTCAATCATATGCCTCAGACTGTAATACAGCAGTCATTTTTGGCGCAATTCGTGGAACAAAGACATTACATGCAACATTTAAGAAAAACAGCACCATTTTGACATTAGTCACTCACACTCACTTGCTATTTAACACTTTTGCTTAAGTAAAGATTACAGAATGTTACAAAGTAGACTTATTAAAATGCTCTTTTTTTTCTTTATTATTGCCTCATAGCAAGTCCTTATGTACAGATTGTTTGTTATGATTTACCTTTAAGGTAAAGCCCAGTTAGTATAAATCCCAATTATATTATCATGTTTGTTTACAGTACAGTATATATTATGTTACTTGAACACAAACACAAAATTCTGCAATATCGTCATTGACTATATATTTTTAGCCAAACATCGATTGTGACATTAGTATTTGCTAAATGTAAAACATCTGAGATACCTGCTAATCACTCTATAAATGTGTGATTACTTTACAAATGACTAGTATTCCTTTCTGTAATTTATACAAATTACCTTGTATGTCAGCATTGCAGAAATGAAATTCTGTTTTCAACTGTTCAAATGAAATAATTTTTTTTATAATGGAGCATTAAAAACACACACACAGATATATAGCATTTTCTAACAGGTTGCTGCATTGAAATATTCTTCTGGAAAAAATGTTTTCATACCCTGCGATTTTAAATTTTTAGATTTCTTGTCTGTGCAGATAACACTAAAATGATTAGTCACATACAACCACAATTTTAAAGTGTATACATAAGTTTATGGAGCGACTTCTTCATCCTTTGGGTAATAGTATAGTTATTTTGTCTACTCACCAGGATTGTTTACATGCAATAAAAAAAAAAATAATAATAATAATTCTATAGATCTCATATATATTTCATTTAAAGTACATGTGGGAAAACACACTGATTTTAATGTGCCTTTTTAATTAGCAATACAATATTATACATGGAAAGAATAAAAGAGTACCTCAAAAAATGAGAAAAGCCCTAAACATTTTATATATTTCCATGGCGCTAATTGCCTTAATAAGCGTTAACCATTAAAAACTATTACCTGGTCTTTCAGATAAAGAATTTCCTGTGTTGACCTCAACCATCTCAAGAAGATTACAGCAGGGCCAATAAAGAAAAGATTGCTTTATTTTTGTAATACATTTTTAAATTAAATATTATTATTATGAAAATGGGAAACCCAGGTCTGGATATAAAGCTACAGTAAGATAGGTTGCAGTACTGATAATAAACCAGGGTTGCAGACTCTCCCGCAATATCTGGGAGACTCCTGAAATTTAGGCAGTTTTCCCGGGATCCCGGGAGAGCCAGCAAATCTCCTGCTAGTCCTGAGCCCCTGGCAATCACTATTGTAATCCCTAGAGTTACAAGGGATGGGTAGGACTTGATGCAATCAAGCCCCGCCCACCCATGGAACACTAGAGATTATAGCAGTGATTGACAGGGGGGGGGGCTTAATGATTTAGTGATTTGCATAATAAGATTCCCTCTCCCAGAGGAAATAACTAAAAAGCAGGCAACCCTGGTATAAACTTAAATTCTGTATTAATAAATGATCCCTATCTTATTTAAAACTGCATTAAGATAAAATTAAAAGAAATGTGTACACACAAAAAAAGAAAATAAAAACACTGGATTGTTCCCTTAAACTGGTATTGTGGCTACTTGTGCAAATCCTATACATCCCTTGGTATATTAGATTAGGGGATAGATTTACTAAGGAAAAGGAAAAATGGAGATGTTGTCCATAGCAACCAAACAGATTCTAGCTGACATTCTAGTAGTAAGCAGTAGGAAAGTAAAAGCTAGAATCTCATTGGTTACTAGGGGCAAGATCTCCATTTTTCCTTTTTTGCAGTTTAGTAAATCTAGTCCTAGGAGTGGAAGTTAATCATCTCAAGCACCAGAGCAAGGAGATGGAACCTGAGTCTGGTTGGGCTGAACTTGAGCCACACCCCACCTCTGTTTGGTACTATGAATGCTGAGCATTGTGTATAAATACATCGTCAACAGCTGTCTTAACCTGCCAGCCTCTGACAACTTAGAGATCCTTCCTCCATATAAGTTCAGTGGTAATCACAAAATCTAACAGACTACTCTTAAATAACCTAAGGGTCCTATTTACTATTTGCATTATTATCAGTCTATTGTAACGTTACTTTAAGAAGTCTGCATGAAAATGAAGGCATTAGAAGGTAACATTATTAATTAAGCACATGATATTCCACATTTGCATGTAGACTCTGCACATAAAGAAACATTGGTGGGTGGAAAGGGTATAGATCTATGTGCTCCAGTCTTGCTGAACAACGTCTTTCCTTGAAGATGCAGATGTATGGCTTAAAAATATATACAGTATTTGGCTGGCAAATTTTATATTATCTATGTATCCATCCATTATCCATATTAACCATTTTTATATTAAATCATTAATGGAATAGCCAGGGGCAAAAGTTAACTGGAGGCAGAATCTGGATGGGGGAGGCAGCGAGCATCCCTTCTTGTGTGTGACCAGTGTAGCAACCAGCCGGCAAAGCTTCTGCACATGTGGAGACAAGCTGTCAGAGGTTGGCAGCTAAAATCAGTGCTATTGTATGAGTGCTGAGCACTACTTAAATATATGGCCAGCAGCTTCCAGCTTATTGCATTTCTTAAATTACAATAATATTAAACTTATAACCATCCACCATAGTGCCAAACAAACCCTAGATCAGTTAGGAGGCTGGAGTCTATAGGGTACATGGCCTGAAGTATAAAATATGAGTTCAAGATCAGTGCTTTCAATAGGCAGTGTTAACCCAAGGGTCTTAATGGCACCCTTATGTGAGTGCTGGGTCCAGACATTTAAGAGCAGCCTCTTACCTGTGGAACTACATGTTGCTGTAACTGATTGACACATACACATCTCATATTACTCATCATGCAAGCAGAGAATGTCATCCCACCTAAAGTAAGAAGCTACAGAGGATGAGATAGGCCCATTCGTATCTTTCTTTGTAGAAAGAGGTAATTGAAGTATAAAATGGTCTACTCTGACTAATCAGACACATGTGAAATTAAGCATGCCTGAATCCATCACATCTAACTGCTGGCAGAGGAATATGATATTTCTAGTAATACAGTACAATCTATCAATTTTAAATAGTGTAACTTGATGAAAGCTTCCCTTTCAAGCAGCTCATTTAGAAAAATGCATAGCAGAATTGATTTGGAATAGTTCTGCAATCATTTCCATAAGCATTTTGGACTAAAAGGAAATTGATTCAATGTTCATACACAGTGTATTTGCATTTAACCAGCATACAATAAATGTCATATTGAGGAGATTGCATTTTGAATTCCTATATACACATATATTTGCAAGAAATGGGTCTACCTATCTACAGTACTTCCTCTCCCTGGTTGCTGTTCTGACTTCCAATATAAAAAAATAAATAAAAAAAACTCATAGTATACTATTCTATTAAGTGTTCATATTTCTGTGATGTATTCTTTCTTTATACAGCACTAACATATGCAGGCCCAGTCAGGGGCATCGCAACATTTTTTGTTGGGGGGGGGGGCAAGAACTTAGCCCTCCCCTTGCTCCCTGAATGACAATGACGTGACCCCAGCATTATTCAGAGAGGAGACACTGACAGAGGATTGCACAGACAGTGCCTGGCACTTTCTCTGTGCAATCCTCTGTCAGCATCCCCGCTGTGGCACCCCTTCATATTTTGGGGGGCTGGGGTGCCCCCTCCTTCCCCCCTGATCTGACGCCTATGGGGTCCAGTGCTACCATTAGGCAGCTTTAGACAACTGCCTAGGGAGCGGGATCTGTAGAGGACCTGTGGACACAGAGGCATTGGACCGTATTCACACTTAAGTGTAGAATCTATGGGCCTGATCCAGACCTAGGCTCATGTGCGTAGCGTATTTACGCCAGCGTACCTACGATGCAATCCCCTCGGTTTTATGCAGGGCAAACCCTACCTTAACTTTTTTGATCGTAACCGCAGGTGTAGTTACGACGCTTGGCACGCCCATACTGTACGATTTAAATGCCTCACCCTGCCCTCAGCGCTTATTTACAGATTTCGTATGGCAGGCACGCCCCCTTGAGCGTTGTTACAAGACTGATACGCTCAAGGCCCATACGCTCAGAATTTCTTTGCGTAAATCTGCCCCGCGCATGCGAAGTATGTACAAATGGCCGTTTTTATGCTTACGAACAACATAATAACGCACACAAGCGTAGGTCTGGATTCGGCCTTATGTGCGTATTTTTACGATCAGTTAAACTGCGCATGCCGAGAACCCGAATATACAGATGTAAACCATGGCCAACTGATTCACATACACGGATGTGTGACTTAGGTCTGATGCACGCATCGGCAGGTAACGAGTACTGCATGCGTGACTAGAGGGGCAAGACTCTTATTGCAATTGATCAGCACACGGGCTACTAATGTACAGTATGGGCGTTCCAACAGGGGTAGGACTGATTCACAAGTAGCAGTGCCTTTGTGTAAGCTAACATACGCACGGGAAAATTTAAAGGTAGCCCTCGACCTGTAAGTTGAAGAACTGTCTTTTTTGCTGTGAGGCCATGCATTTTCTTACTTAGTTCAGGCCACACCTGCTGCATGTTTATAATCAATGGATGTGTGCTTTTAAATTGAACAAATAAATGCTCGTTTATTTAATCCAATGCTGATTTACATTCTGTGCAAGACTTTGAAAAGGTGCCATTACTTGGTTAGAGTTTGTGGTGTTGAGGTTTTTTACATTTTTATTTACTTTTACTATGAACAAACACCATTACCTTTACTTATATTTAACTATATTGGTTGTTTGTGTTGTTGTTTTTTTTTTTAAATACTTATTTTTAAAATGTTTTATGAAAGTCTCTATATGTAGTGTATCAATTTATTTCTAACTTCATGCAGTATGCATTTATGTGAATTGTAAATTATGTAATGATTATTCTTATTTCAAGTTGTTATTTAAATGGTTACTTTTGTTACATGTTTTGTTACATGAGAGTACGTGCTTTTTTTATTTAAAAAAAAATTTACTTTTCCCAAAGCCTAATCATTGCGTTTAGTTACGTACCTTTGAATTATAAGCAATTTTAAACACCTTTACACACGACCAATTCACAGCTAATAAAGTGCACACGTACCTAATTATACACCGAAAAGACTTATGTCCTTGTGTTGCACTCCTGACACAGGGGGGGTGGTTTATCGGTTTCTTACTTTTCTCTGAATTGCGGATATTTCGCATGCGTATATTTAGGTAAGATCGCAATTTTACTCTTAAGTGTGAATCAGGTCCATTGTCCCCTCAACGCTGGATCACCTGCTACTGACTTAGATTTTAAGTTAAGTGGTGGTTTATGTGGACACTAGGAACTGGATCCAGAGCTATGCCAGCATTGTGGTCGGAGCTCCAACCACAGCAGTAACGTTTTTCTGAAGCCAGAGCTCCAGAGTTGGGCCTCCCCTTCCTCTGGAGTATTTTCCACTAACTTCTCTGCACCACTGTGCAGAAGTTAGGATTGCATGTAAAAACTGAAGTCAGCCCTTACTGTACAATTACCATACATTCCCCCCACCCACCTTGCATACATGATGTACACTTTCTGTTCATCCCACCCCATCAATGAAAACATTTTGTAGGATGAAGATGTAATGTTGTACAGTGCACATGCATACTCGCAAATTGACGTTGTTTACCGTAAATGAACCAGCACATTTCTCTATGAACAGCCTGTTTGCTGTGTCCTACTGCAGCTGCTGCTCAGACCTTGGAGGAAGAAAAGAAAAGGTGAGGAGTGGAAAAAATCAAGAGATTAGAGAGTAGTGAGTATTAACTGGGTTAGGGGCTTAGTTTACTGTAAATGGGGTTTAGGGGGGTTAATTAAGTGTCGTTATATTAGGGGAGGGTTTACTTATAGTTATCTGTGGAGTAGTTGTGCAGTTAATTTAATATAAGCAGATGGTTAAATTCAAGTGAATTGGGGGTAGGTAGGTTTTTGCAGTGTAAAAAGTTGGAGGAAATTCATTAGTCTGTTATCTGTGAACAATTAAATATAAAAAATGGGGCAGCGGGAGAGTTAACTCAGTGTGAACTAGGAGAAAAGGGTTAATTTTTTTGTAAAGGGAGGAGAGGTTAAATTAGTTTGAACTGAGGAGAGGGGTCCTCTATATCATATAGGAGTCACTGGTATCTCTGTATTGTATTGATCATCAAAAACAGTATTTTCTGTGACAGGCATGTCATAATGTCACAGATATCAAACTTTTTAGTGACAGAAGCAGCTACAAGTATTATTCATTTTACTTCTATAAAATCTTTATATAGTATTTTCAGCATTTTTTTTATTACATGCTTTTTCATTTCACTAATCTCTATTACATAGATGATTAGTCAAATGAATAAGCATTTTAATATATACCAATAAAGATTAAGCATTTTATGCAGCGTGGTGTGTGTGGAGAAACAATGGTCTGAAACTTTGTTTAGAGTGATCAGAGGACGAGCACTAGTCTAGAAGTTATGACTATCTGGCACATAATATTATAACATGCAAGGTACACAAGTAATAGTATGTAGCTTACTGTGTAAAAAAAATCCATAGATTGTGTCAGATTACTAATTTTTTTCATTTTAATTTGCCTAAATGGCAAATGAACAGTTTAAATATACTTAAGTATAAAGAAAAGCTTTTTTTTGTGTTATACATTTTATAATTTTCCTTTTACTGATTAATATAAAGACATTAAAAACAACTTAAGAATTCCATGTCTGTACATAAGGAAAATACTGCACAAATATATTAACAGTAGTTTTATGATAAAGAAAGAAAATCATTTTTGTATTGTGCTTTGTATTGCAATTATCCATGTGGTAAATTGTGTTTTGATTTACTTTGTGTTTTGTTAAATGATGTATTCCTTTAAGGAAAGCTGTCAATCCTTCCCACAGCTGTGTCATCTCAGCGGATTCTATCGGTCACATGATGCTGCATTTGTAGCATATTTTATAGGTAACACACATTTAAAAAGAACCCAATGCAGTAAGGACATGTGCTATTTAAAGAGAGTGTATAAACATATATAAAATAACATTGTATCTTTGTCATGCCTCGATGTTTATGGGAAATTCCCTAGCAAAACCAATAGCAAAATATATTATTTAAAAGACGTCAAAGCTTGACAAAGAGTAAATAAATGTAATAATCTCACTCATTTATAGCTTTATGATTTGAAAGTAATGTGTAAGTAACATAATAATTACCTCTTCACCCCAGACACATGCAGAAGATGCAACAGAACAGAATTGGCAATAATGGAAAACTATAGTAAATAGAAATTTCATGCACAGATGTACAGATGAATGGCTGTAGCAGAGATGCAAACAAAAGCATCATAGAACAAGAAAATCTTAGTCTCTTGACCCACAGACTTGTTTACAGCCACTGTCTTGGTATATGTTATATGTAGTTTAATCTTAACCTTTAGATATCACACTTCTGCAAACACTATAACATTTCATGTCACTGTTTTATTGTTTTAGTAGTCAATTTAGCAAAAGTGAGAAAACGATCACTTTCTAAATTGGTTGAAACACTGTTGGCATTTTAGCTTCTAAGCCTTTTCAGGAAGATTTTAGCAAAGCAACCCAATATGAGACATCCTTTCTCCCACAGCACCTACATTTTCTTGTCGCTGCATGTATGAGCAGAAGGCCATATTGGGCTTTTGCAAAACCTATTTCAGGATACATCAGATTTGAGAAACAACCATTTTGCAGATCTCCTGCAGTTTGGCAGCCAATGCCAGATAGCAAACCAATATACTGTAACTTCAGGTCACCTGTGTCATTAGACTGGAATATTTTTATTGCAGAAGGTTTTTATTATCAGCTTACTGTTAGAGATGAAGGGGTAGATCCAGAACTCTGCTTGCAATACTTTACTAGCGTAGCGTATTTATGCGTGCGTACCTTCTATACACTCCCCTTGGCACACCCCTTGAATGAACGTATTTTGTCCGAGTTCCACTTTCCAAACCCTACCTTAACTTTTGCCCACGTAACCGATGTCATCCGCTCACGTACGGATGTGCAACACGTATTTACGCAGCTAAGCACGCCCATACTGTACACTTTAAATACAAACCCCCGCCTACATAGCGTATTTCAGACGCATCTTTGACTTACGTAAAACTGGCATGACCACACGGATTTACGCAACAAATATGTGAATGGCCTATACGTTCACATTTACACTACGTTACAGAGCGTATTTTCTATGGTGCGCATGCGCAGTACTTGTGTCCACGACGCGTAAATTCACTCACAAGCGTTGTTCTGGACCTGCCCCGAAGTTCTTATGTCTTAAAAAGACAAGTGTAAAGATGTTAAGCTGCCTTGTTCATTATATTCTAATTAAAGTATGTTACTGTTCTTTGTAATCTTATAGCTTCGTGCCTGGGTGCTAAGGAAAGTATTCATGTCTGTGAAGTAAGTACAATTGATTAGCTGCTGGCCAGGGGAAATGCATTAACTCACAAACTCTTGAGAGACATGACAGATAAAATCTTAGGACCGAATCCAGACCTCCAATTCCTTTGCACTCAACGTTACGATCTGTGGTTCCTACCTTAAAATTTCTGAGTTGTCTTCACTTAAAATACGGACAGCTCAGGTGTCTGGATAAGGTGTAAGAGCCTTAAAACGCCTTTACTGAACGCAGCCTTTGCTGAACAGAAGACTGGATTGGGAGGATGTTGATCCCACTGGAAGTGCAACCTGTACGCATGCAAACACTCAAAATGTACTGGTTTTAAGTTCACAGTTTGCGGTAGTTTGGACCAAGTTTCACTATTATTGGTTTCAGATCTCTATAAAGATTACTCACAACCATTGCCGGCCATTATTTATTGTACTGTTACAAGGCAGCCACTAGGGGAAAAATTGCTAATGAAGGCTATTTCATAGCATCCATGTTTAACAAACTGCAGGGTATGCTAGAACAAGCTGAAACTGAAAACAAATTCCTCCCTCTGAGCTTTATTATTATTAATTTTTATTACATAATTTGTTATTGCTGAATATGATCACAGATCATTATTACTTTATTCAAACAATTAAAGGTTGTAAGGTGCCGAGATTGCATAGAATTAAAGTTCTGGTTCTGTTATCCGAGCTTGGTTGGTTCCGTACGGGTTGCAGTCCCCGGTTAGAAAGTCTGATTTCCAAAATAGCGACATCCGAAAGTTCCTTTTTTGGATGTCCCTATTTCGATTACCCCTTTAGTTTACAAAAAAAAATTCTGAACGGGTGAGTTTGCCGATCGGCATACTCACCATTCCATATTGGAAAAGCCGCCTCCGCCGCTACCGCAGGACCCGGACCACGGGAAAGGTGAGTAACCTCTCCAGGGTTAGGGTCAAGCTAAGGGGAAGGAAGGGTTAGGGTCAGGCTGCAGGGGAGGGAAGTTTAGGGTCAGGCTGCGGGAGATGGTGGGTTAGAGTCAGACTGCAGGGAAGGGAGGGTTAGGGTAATGGAAAGGATGGGTCTTGGAGTCGTAAATAGTAATCTACTGAAAGGTAAGTGCTTAACCTAGCCCTACCCTTAACCTTTTTCTAACCCTCCGTTTCCCACAGCCTAACCCTAACCTTCCCCTTTTTAGCCCTAAAGCTCCATGCCCCGCAGTCTAATCTTAACCCTCCATGACTTGCAGGCTAACTCTAACCTTAACTTTAAGCCATAACGCTAACCTTTTACCCACTGCAGCCTAACTCTTATCTACCTGCCACAACCGCAGCAGCCTGTAGCTATTGGGAACAGGGAAATGGGTTCCCTGTAGCAAATTTCTATTTTCAAAACTTTTTGAACACCATGTTTGAAATATGGCCACTCAGACTGGCAACCACATCCCTGTTATCTGGACATGCAATAATGAAACATTAACGGGTTTAAGTTCCAGTGTGAATCAGAAGGGTACTCCTGATCTTATGCAGTGCTATGTGAATATGTGATACTGTATTATTCTCCCATGTCTGAAGTACATATCGCATTGTTTGTGCACAAAAAAAATCTATTTTGTGATAACACAGCTACTTATAATCACCACTCAATAAACATATAAAGACATATAAAGAGACAAGGCCAGTCCACAAAAATCCAAGGCTAATTCCAATATATAGTTCCAGGATTACGTGAACCTTTATAATAATAATAATGTACAAGTAATGACTTAAGAACTTAACATTTATGATCAATGAATCAGATCCATTCTACCCACCCAGACATTAGAGACATGACTCTTTCAACATCTTCCAAATAGGTTCCCGGTTGGGATCATAAGTAGACAAGTCCTGGTATTACAATATACAGTTTAGGTGTGCCCTCTTTCTGTGTACCAATCCAGAATTCCTCACTGACAAAAGTTAAGCCATCGAAAGCCTGGTAATGCAGTAGTTAGCTTTGTGATCACATAGGAAGGTGGATACTGCAGAACTGCGACTGTGGATCCCTCCCCATCTGTAGCTCAATCACATATGGACCCGTGTTCAGGAGTAGGGGAATGAACTTCTGCCATAACCCTGCCTTAAGTCACCCATGTGGATCTGTGGTCCGTACAAGCGCTGATCCACATGGAAGTAAATAAACCCTTACCCTACTGACTCCAGTCCATGATTTGGATCTCAGAATCTGGTCCAACGATATTAAATTCCCAATTATTTGTAGTCTTTAAATCAAACAGAATCTGTGTATTATGTATTGGATAGCGAATGTTTCAAATGTTTTTCCCTATTCAGCATAGTCCATGTAATAGAGATAAAGAGAGATAATTAATGTGCACCTAAAATGTACAGCCTTGCGGTTTTCCTTTTTGAAGCAAGGTTAAGGTCATGTTTTTCCCGAACATACAAAAAAAAAAAAAAGAACAGTTTTGGAAAAATGGATTGATCTTTCTCATTTCATTTCATTGCACCTCAGCCAGCGAACATCTTGGGCAGCAAGACAAGAAAGTAACTGCTTTATCAAGCTGATTATAAAGCTATCCATGGATTGTCAGCAGGTGTTTCTGAAAAGAGTGATCAGTCACTATTCAGAGACACACACAGATGGCAATTTTCTATTGCACCTCTACGGCTGCCCTCCGCATTGAGAGAACACATGGAGAATTGCATGAGCAGAAACAGATGAAAAACTGAAGAAAGGAGAAAGGATGAGAAAACCTATAAGGGATACAAGTATAGAAAAGAATGAAAAGATATGTTATGTTAAGAGGCAGCTGACACCTTTCTTATTATGGTGGAAAATATACTGTACAATACATCAACATTTTGTTTTGTTTTAATAAACTCAGAACACTAAATTAGCAATTAAGAGATTTTCTTCTTTGTATAAGAAATCATTTCTTTCCAGTGTCATTGCTGAAATATTAATCAATTCCTTGGCATAAAAAAATGCCTTAAGAAGGGCATCTAGATTTACCACTCAGCAACACATTTTCAAGTGAGATAAATTATAGTTTAAATGGGATGTCACTGAGAAAAGTGCCGTGTGGGGGTATTCCCTCAAAATCATGAAGTAACCCTTCATACGGAGGATGTTCAACATCCTCCTGAAATTGCATTACACATTAAGTGCATGTTTGAAGTCAGCAGGGTGCCTGCCTAAGATGTTCTCCATGGCTAATTTGATACATATTGTGCTATAAGCTGCTGCAAATAGCTAGTAATGAAGAAAGTCAAAAATTTATGGATGAGCAAAATAGGAGCTCTTATGGATGGAGTGTTTTTAAATCAGGTGCATAATTTACACAGCATCAGACGTTCAGCCCACATGGAGAGTACATTGCTAAATTGGACTTGCAAGCAGATAGAACAGCAGCTTCTTTTAATAAGTACTCCTTCAACTTATTGGCTCTACAATTACTCACACCAAATTATCAGCAGCTGCTTAGTGTTTGGTGATTTATCTGAGATAAAGAATTACATTTATTTCCAATCAACACACCATTTAAGTGCTCTTTAGAACTTTTTAAAACCATTTTAAGACACCAAATTAAACCCTGCATATCCTAATGCTTGATGCCTTGTGATACCTTTAAATCAAAACTATTAGCAATATAAGGAAAACAAGGAGACTCGTTTAGAGAAAGAGGATACAGTTTATTTTCATAGAAAACAAAAAGTTTGGAGCGTACAACAAAAAGATGTCCAAGGTGCTCCTCTAGGCCATGTGCAAACCACCATCCTCACCTAACACACATAAAGTCCCACCTACAAACAGGTGGCACCCTTGGTAAACCTTAAATTGGAGGGAGGTGTTCCAGGACCCACAATAACACAGCCTACACCTGCTACAAAAGGGCAACTGACTGGTCTACTCTGAATATATTCCATATTGCATCCAGAAGGACAAGGAAATTATAGGCAAGTATAGGCAAGGATGAACACATAAAAGATATTTTGGGGGCATCTACTGGTAGGATTTAAATGGACAAGGGACATTTAGAATATAAGTATATATCTACTTATGCTCCAATGTGCGATAACATTTTATTTCAAGAATGAGACTATTTCAGTGAGAGAACACATGGATACATTTATGCCAATATGATTAAAAACATTCACCTAAATATTACACCTGTAATAAAGATCATTACAAAGTCCCCACATTTTTGTTGTTCACCAGTCAGTCTAACTGTCCTTATTTGACAATGGGAATGGAGACAAGAAGGACACAAATATCTGTCAATTCAATATTGGAAAGATGAATACTGCAACAGGACAGAGTGTTCATGAGACTCCTGGCGCTGGAATATTGTTTTGTCAAGCACATCTCTACGTGAAGCAAGGTTCAAACAATTCATTTCACAAATGAAAACCATTACATTGGCAGGAACTGTTTTGGTGCTTTAACAGCTTTGACAATGCATCATCTTCAACAATTACTAACAATTAAAAACTAACAATCGAAAACAAACCAAAAGAAATGTCCCCTGCACAGTGAAGCTCAGACTCATCGCCAACAAACTGGATCTTCTTCTAAAACTTTCAACCAATACTACAAAAAAAAAGTTTAAACTATCGATGTGTTTTGCAGTAAAGCATCTAAATTAACAGTTCTAGCAAAATCACCACCATCACCTCCCCTTCACCAATTATGACAACTAAATGCTCTTTAATCGATGTGACCAGTAAAACCCACCCAACAAAATAATATCATATTCCATAGTATGAAGACATAACCACTCTTACTATAAGGTGCGACTCCCCATTATTGGCTTACCTTTAAATGACACATGGATCTTGGGCGGATGGTTTTTCAGTTCATGTTCTAGGTACACAAAGCTTTGTGCCTCACAGCACACACAGCAAGTGTACTAAGTCTTTGCACTACCATCATTATGAAAATCAAAAAATATCTTGGCAACTATAAAACATGAATTAGTCATGATTGTGGTATATGGATTAGACAGCATCATTTCGCCTGATTTGGATTAACAATGTAACAAAAAATAAAGGCACCACAGAAATTGCTGATCAGAATTGATCTACTTTGACGTATGCTTTAAAAATTTGTTGAACTGAACATTTGCAGGCAGAATTCAGAAGCAAACTGTATCAGACTTGGCAGTAGTGAAAGAAGAAACTTTGATGATATCCATATATCTTCCAATGCTACTATATGTTCATAATAGTCTTATCAAAGCCACAAGATGTCAAAATGCTATTAACTCCTTTAAGGCCAGATTGTCCATCTTACCACCAAGACAGAAGGGATTGGGTTGAACTTGACTTCTTGATTCTACTGAAGAAAATCCAGGAACCACTAAGGAAATTCTCAGAGATCAGTCTGCTCAAAAGGAATATTGTCCTTTCTTTCTTTTTAGTCAGTAATGTTGAATGATTCTGTGTCTGAAGCATATAGGGGAAGAAGAGACTTGCCACAATACAGATATCAGGTCCCAGCATCCAGTCCCAGAATCTACATTAAAAAGAAATAATAAATAGGTGTAAGAAGTCTGGATAAGGAGGTGCAAAGAAATTGGAATTGACTTGACACATGGGGGCCAGATCAGACCTACATTTGGTTTACGTTTCAGCGCGTGGCGTATTTATGCTTTCGTAATTACTATGCACTCCCCTAGGCAATCCCCTCAGTCGTATGTATTTTTGCCATTTTACACTTTCCAAACCCTACCTTAACTTTTCCCTGCTGTAGGCCGTAATGGCTGAACATACTTACGCACCTAAGCACGCCCATACTGTACGATTTAAATGCCTCATCCCGCCTCCAGAGCATAATTACGGGTGTCATAGTTACATTGTTGATCGTAGTCTCAGAGTTTCTGGTCATTACATCTGCCGCGCGCATGCACAGAACATGGAAAACAGCTTTTTAACAACTACGGCTAGAGTAAATATGCGTAAATACGCTAGTGGACAAAGGTCTGGATCTGGCCCATGGATTCTTATATACAGTAGTTCTTTATATGTAATTAGTTTATTTAATTGTCAAATGTATTTCCAGAGCATTGACCTGACATTTTAGCATTTACAAAAAGACGCATCCTGCATTTGGATTTCTAGACTGACGTCCACTGTTAACCACTCCCCTTGCACAGACAGATTTCCAAGCCCTAACTTAAGTTTGACAACTCATGCAAGCAGAAAACTGTGGTGGGCTAGAAGTCTGGATTGGTACACAGGCCTGTATAAAAACCTATACTGTGCATTGTAATCATAAATCCCATCCAGTTGCATGTGCAACCTGTCAAAAGCTTTCTGAGATGTCCTTTGTCAGGTGGATCGAGTCACATGGACTCCACGCACATGTGCAAAAAATGACAGAATACAATATCCCCATATGATAAAGAGGTACAAATATGGGATTCAGTCTAAATATATGTATTCCTATTTATGTTTTTCATAAAGGGCAATAACAGTCACTTAACAGATCAGCAAATCATTTCATTAATGCAAATGAAATATAATCGGAATACAAAAATTGTTGAAGCACTGTGGAAATACCAGGGAAAACCTAAGCACTTGGAACAATATATTTACACTACCCATTTCCTAGCAGCTACAGTAGTATACAGCAGGGAGGCAAACAATGACTGCCCAGCTCTTGTGGTATGACTTGTAGTTCCCCAGCTGATGAGGTATCTGATGTCTGTCTTCTGATACATAATTTCTTTGGCAACCAGTGCCTGACAAACAATCATAGGTAGAACATACGCATTTAATAATCAGTCACGCAAACTGCGGCTCTCTAGTTCCTTCCCCAATGCTACCCAATGTTGTCAACAGCATGCACAATAGATCAACACTGTCAGCGGAAATCCCAGCTGAAATCTCAGTTTTGTCAAGTTGATTTAGTTAAGTATAAAGAATGTCCAGAAAGGGGAAAGTTTAATAAAAGGGAGACACTTTATAGTGAAATAACATTTTAAATCTATAAAAAGAAAGTACAAAAAAAAACATATACATTCAAAAACAATGTACCGGCATCCCAGTAATAGTATCAATAAGTATCAAAAAGTAAGAGCAACAGGTCCAACCCTTATGTGTTTCATCATAGAAGTGACATAATCCGGGGGATAGTTTAGATCCTTTCTACTTCACAATAAATAGTTCAGAACATTAAAAAAGGATTTTAACAACGTCAAATACAAAATGAGTATTCTGTGAGTCACGTCCATAATAAGCAATAGAGCCAAATCTACACAGATTCACAGCTTCAAAAGTTTAATTCAATGTAATTAATACATCTCTAACACCTAACGGAGAGTGGATCCAAGAAAGACATCCTATCCACAGTGTGATAAGCACTGTAAGAAGACACTGCTCACATAAATTTGATTAACCAGGTTGCTGTTTATTGTCAGGAAATACAGCATATGAGGGAGTCCAGCATGGGAATACAGTAACCCAAACAAAGTACCAGGTTCCTAGAGCTGACTAGCACATAGTGTTCCCTGTCTAGTCATCGGCCACTTACTGGCATCGTCCACAATAGCTATTTAAGCACTTCTACCCAGCAGTAACTCTGCTAATTAGACCCACCTGTGTGACAGTGTGTGAGAAGGCTTAACCCTTTGTGTAGCTGCATCCTATTATCAATATCATAAGACTCTCCATGACTCCCCTGCGACAAACCAGTGGGAGTACCCGGCCAGAATACTGTCTTTTAGATGTAGAGACAGACGAAAAATGATACTCGGCTGTCTCTATTTCGAAAGGCAGTCTTTGCGATTTTTTTTTAATGGATGAGTATAAATATCATCCATTCATGGTCGGAAGCGCCACCTTTCGAACCTGCCGCAGACACGACCGGAAAGGTAAGTTACCTCTCCTGGGAGTTAGGGGGGAGGGTTGGTTAGGCTCTGGGGAGGGGAGGGTTAGGGTTAGGATCAGGCTGCGGGGAAGGGAGGGCTAGGGTCAGTTTGCCGATGTAATAAAATAATTGATTATCAATGCAATGCGGAACCACAGTGGATAGTATGATCAAACAAATAGTTCAAGATCAGTTGGTAAACCCAGCCTCCTACCATTTGGCCAGGGCAGGCTGGATAAATATTGAGCAATGTAATAATAATAGATAGAGATTCCAAGTTCCAATATTGATTCTTGGATATACCATAGTTGTGCTAATATTGTAGCAAAGTCTCTCAGTTGAGTTGTGTAAACAAAGTAGCGCACAGTGGACACCAAACACTTCGGGTCAGGCTGTGGGGAAGGCAGGGTTAGTGTCAAGCAACGGGAAAGAGAGGGTTAGGATCAGGCTGCAGGGATAGGAGGGTTAGGGTCAGGATGCGGGGAAGGGAGTGTTGGGGTCATGGAAGGGGAGGGTTATGGTAAGGATTAGGGAAAGGGTTGGTTTTAGATGCTCCGTGGATTGATTGCTATCCCTCTGAGAGAGAACAGCCCTTTCTAAATAGGGCCGTTCTCAGCAGGGACCCACACCCACAGCAAACTACCCTCATTACCCACAACAGTGAATGTAAAAATGCAAACAATATATATTACAAAAACATTCTGCTTTTCAGCATCATCGCTCCACTATAACAGCAGCACAATGGCATATCCATTTCTACAAAGGCATGATTTATGTTCAGAAATCTTTAAACCCAACCAAATCGCAAGCTGGGGCACTTAGTGTTGCACATATTAACATACATATACATAATAAATATGAATGATGCACTATTACACTAGGAACATTTATTTTATTTTCGAGCCCTATAACTAAATATTGTGCACATGGCATTGGCCACTTAAACACCATAACATTGTACAAGATTATGCTTTATGTTTAAGTTACAGTTAATTTCTACAAAGATACACTAAAAAACAAATCACATATAACAATTTACACTACATCATCCTAAAATGCCCAAGTGATTAATGAAGTTTTACGATAATACCAACCTGTGATGACAAAACTTGATTCAAATGATCTACTTATAGGTTGCTTACATTTCAATATAAGGTGGTCCAGTTTATGGCTCAGTTTATAATTGTCAACCTCTTAGCTACTTACCTTTATCCAGCCTCAGCAGGGGTGGAACATGATCAGCTAGGGTCCCATCACAAAGAGGAGGGGCTCGAGTTTAAATTGGAGACTGCTCTGCAAATGTGTAGACAGGTTGTCAGAGAGGGGCAGGGCCGGCGTGACTCGCTCCGTGAGGGGATGCGGTGCATCCCGGCGCCATGCTGGATAGGCGCCGGACATCCCCCCG